>UZAN01040180.1:9622-36645 GCA_900618425.1 Echinostoma caproni
GGGGGGGGGGGGGTGAATGAGCAACCACAACCCGAGACAAGTTGAATTGGATTCCGAATTCGACTCTTCAGGTTGAGTTACAAAATGTTTTTCAACCAACATGGAACATTTGTTCTGATTGTGTATTATAATAGTTGCACATTAGTGATCGATAAGGCAATGTACAATACCCTGAAAATGACGATTAGTTTGTCGAACGAAGTCAACGGACTTAATTAGCAGAACAGAGAAAGATTATTGGTCTTAATCACATAACCAGATTTGTATCGGCATTCATACTGGAATGGTTTGTCGATCGCAGACCAATCAGTCCTGTTTTAGAGTTTTCTTTAGGCTCTCGGATAATGATATCGGACGGACCTCCGGTTGATACCATCGCACAAAGCTGAATCACAACACTTTTACCCACTAAAATGATAACAAAAACACTACAGTTATCGGGAAGCTCCAGTGTCCTTCGGTCACTTGGTCTTTTGGATCCCAGATCGAGAGAGTGAGCTGTTGAATAAAACCCTCATCCGATCGCAACACAAATGTGCAGTCTGGTTATAAATCTGTAACACAACACAGAAAATCAGAACATAAAAGACAACGTGCTAATTAAAACCGGGTTAATGACGCAATGTATGTGGGGTGAGACTCCATTGCCTGGTCAAACGCTGGCCTAAAACTAGGTCAAGATGGCTCAGGGACCAACAGACAGAAGTGATCAATGTGTGACATGAACAACTGCATCACCCGATTGGACGACCAATAGGAATGGATGGATAAATGCCCACGTAACATTTGCCTAGCTTAGCCACTTCACGTGGCTCTCTACTGCTCTTCCCTAAACGCCCATCGACCTCGAATGGCTTTCCCTATCCTAGAACATCGATTTCAAACAGGGCGTGGTATGCCAGACATTTGTGCAACACATTCTCTTACCCGCGACGTTCAATAATGTGAAAACTACTTTTCTGTGGTGATTGAAGCGTTTACCAAGCACCGATATGTTATAGCAAATAATAAACTTACTTGAAGCATCACCAGTTAGCCAGAAAGTGCAGGTGATTTCACGTATTTAGGAACATCCGAATTATCTGGAAACCACGTTTTGGGTAACACCGAATTTAAAAAAATTTCGTTTTCGTCCGAAAGCACATGACGTTGAGACTATACTGTCAGAAACGTTTACGTGACCACCATAGTAACTGAAACCATATCGTATGAGAAGAACCCGTGAGGGGCATTTGAAGCACGTAGTACACCGAATGTACTCATAATTTCATTCTTATTTATTCAAGGTGAATTTCTTTGTCAAGCAGAGTCAACGTGTAACTCCTCACTGAAAGTACTAGAAGACGCCAAACAAATATTTATCCAATCAAAGACGCACGAACAGTGCGAATAAATTCACTTTATTCCCCTGGTTGGAAAATTAGACGGTTAACCGAGTTGAAAGTAATTTCGTCAAGTATCGTAATTACCAAACGGCAGACAATGATAACTAGCGAAGCAGTTCACATATATGAGTATCAGAAACCGAGCTCTCTTGAAAAGGAACTCAAATTTAACAATTCAAGTTCCATAATCAACACTCGATTACGTCACTCTTGAACGGGTCACCCAGTGGAGTCGTCAACATGCGTGTAACTACGTTGCCCACAAAGCGCGGCACAGACCAGGGACACTGACTAACCCCAACTCCGTTTCAATATTCACTGACTGATCAACAAATAGACAGATTTTACCCCCTTCGTTTCGCAAACGTTTAAGTGAACAAACACCATTGTAATAGCCTGAGAAGGGATTCGTGGAAAATAAATGTGAGCATTTAATACGTGTTTGAGTGAAAACATATGGCTTTCTATAATTAAGTAACTATAATGAAAACCAGGGGATTGGTTTCTTCAAATCTTTTGTTGACCTAGGTTTATGCCGTCTTTTAATTGATGTATTCGCACAAACCATTCATTTAATGGTTCAGCCGGTTACAATCAGCGCACTGTCCCATGTGTTCTGATTTCCTGTTTGGAGTTACGGGTTTCTTACACTACTAGGCATTCACTTTGCAATTGAAAATCCTTCCTTCTTAACAAGGTAATCTCTGTAAATGATGTCATCCAAATATTCTATCGGATCATAAACTTGAATGGACAACTAAAAGACTACTGTTTCCGCATTACAACCCTGTGTGAAATTCAACACTATTTTAGTTGATTTTTGTGTACTCGATATTCGAAACGATATTGGCTTAAATTCGTAAAACGCACTTGAAGGAGAAAGTGACTACCTGGACCTCAGTCTGCGTTTGGCCTGTGGTCACTGAACTCTTCTTTGTTTGCAGACACCAGGAATCTATCAAACGTTACGAGGATCAGGTTGAACGGATGACTTCTCAGCTGGACGTGTACAAGAAACAGGTGGAGGAAGTGACAGGCCGGCTGGAGTTGAGTCAGAAACAGAAGCTTAATTTCGCGCATCAGGTATGTTTGTGGCACGATATATTGTGGTTTATTTTTATACCTTGGTCATTATTGCGTTAAACGCAGTTAAAAAACTATTCAAAAATGCACCACAGCATTAAACTTGGTGTGGTTGGTGATTGTGTAACGAGATTGAATGGTAGTACGCACCGACCACGACATACCTTCCAAGCAGCCCATCAAGGAGTAGAAATTTCGATTAGTCTTACAAGACCAACTGCAAATAAGCTATCACTGTGGTTGAATGTTAACTGGATTGATTGATAACTGAGATGTTTTCTTTGTTTGCTCTTCCCAATAGAATTAACTGTACCCGTAGCTCGTCTTGGCTTTATTTGACTGCACTATTCAGTGCGCTTGCAGCCCGTGCCCCAGTTCGCGTTATCTGTTTATGATCGCCATTCTGAGTAGTGCACTTAGCTCCTCACTAACACGACTGGTTGTCTGATTCGGAATTCGCTGAACAAGTGCACTTTATGATTAAGTGAATTTCACCCGGAGTTTACTGAAAGTTGCTACAGTTTGTCGATGGCAGTGGTCAAGCGGCTTGTATTGCTGTCATAAGCGTGCTTTCGGCCCTGGGGCCCTTGGTTAGAACCTGACCATTGCCACCGTACTTTGAGGATAGGCAGCTACACTGTCATCCAGTTTAATACCTCGCCTAGCTAGCGGGGCATTTTCGGTGTCATTTCAAGTCCCGGAGTTTAGGCTGCTGAGTTCCGTGAGTGAACAGAAGGTTTTCAATACTATAAACTTGATCCTTTCGGCTGTCTACGAAATAAAAATCGCTTCAGTTGTTTTATTTGATAAATTTAATTATCGGAGTTCTCATTTCCGTTCCATTGTGGATGCATAAGTGAGAAAACAAATTTATCAAGTAACTGAAAGTTTATTGATTCAAGTTAGGGTTAAGGTTGTCATAATAGTGACCTGAGTTCCTGAGTTCCACTTCCGCCACCGCCGTTCATCTTCCCCATTTCTGTATTTCTCCTTGCAACCTTTGCCTGACTGCGACCCTCTTGCCAAAAACTGACTGTACATTCGTATCCTCAATTTATATAAATGAGAGTAAAAACACTTATTATTATAATAGTTATTCATTATCATATTGTATTTCCCGTTTGGTTCGATGGAGCTGACCAAAATATTGACGTTTTACAGCGATAGGAGAAATTTCCGAGCCACGCATGAAGCGAAAGCCCGGGTTGATTTATCGCGCATTTAAACATCTAAAATTGATTTCTCATTACCTATGTATGGAACAACAACCAGAACTATTCTCACAGTAGGGTATTTTGATTGATTTGCCCTTGTGACTAAAACAAGTAACAATATGAGCAGAACTGCTATTGGTCATCAATTTCGCGTGCTCTCAATCAGCTGTCTACGCACATTAAATAGGTCACATTTTTATCATAAGAATACCATATATGAACATCTACATAATTACATGGGTTCAGGCAGAAAGCACTGGGTTGTCCAGTCATCATTAAAGTTATTTGGGTATGGGTGAAAGAGGAGGAGGGGAATGTTAGCAAAGAAACAGTACCGTAATGGAAAACGATTAACCGTGGTGGAAAGAGAGTTGAACATGGTTAAACAATGCGAAAAAGATACAACCAGAAATGAATTCTAACAGACGTAGAAAATTAACGAAGTAGAACATTGGTCGAGGGAAGAAACACTGTCTTATTTCTAAAGAATACGGATAAACATGTTCTTAACCTGTCAGATATGACACTATCTAGGATGCAGCTGGAACCACTTTTAATGGGTGTCAAATTTTGCATTCCACCGAGAAGGAACGACCCGATCAACACGGAGACGCAATTCGAATGTTTTTCGATCAACTCAAATGTCTGCAGCCTACTTCGTCCGATGCATCAAGTTGGTTCAAAGCAAAAGTCGTCGATCTGGCACACCAATATTAGAATACACCATTTACACAGCCCTGCCTGCTCTCTAAACAACATATAAAGTAATTGAATTTGTTGAGACGAAACAATGACAGTGATTCTTCCACCTGATCAAGGCTCTGGCGTTGTTGTGATGAACCGAAAGGATAACGTAAGCAAAAGGCTGTACATCCTCTCTGATGAAACCAAATTCAAAGTTGATTCTGATCAAAACGACGCTGTGTTGAAAGTTGAGCGCCAGGTAACGCAGGAACTCAAAGACCTAAAACAAAAGGGAGTGATTGACCACAGGACGCTGAACACACTTCTATCAGTAGGGACGGCTACTCCGGTTGCCGAAAACACACAAGCAAGGAACCCCAGTGAGATCGATATTTTCAATAATCAATTCACCCTACCATCGACTCGCCCAGTGGTTGGTGGAAATAACTGAAACGGTGCGATCGAGTCTATGCAAACACAGTCTGCGAGATACTTTTGACTTCATCACCGTTATCGCCAACATGAACGTCAAAAATAAAGTAATGTTATCATTTGATGCACAATCATTGTTTACAAATGTTCCTGTTCAGGAAATAATTTCAATAATTTATAATTACGCAGCCGAGAACAACATATATCTTAAAGTACCACTTCCGGAATTATGGAACTTGCTAAGTTTATGCACATCACATGTTCAATTTGTATTTGGTTGCAAATATTATAAACAAGTAGACGGAAGCCCGCTAGGACCTATATTGGCTGATATTTTCATGGGTTATCTTGAGGATAAGGAGCATGCAATTCTTCAACAATTACCCGTGTATAGGCGCTATGTTGACGATGTCTACTGATTTGTGAGAGTGAGCGGTAGATAAATGAACTGTTTCAACACCTGAACGCATGAAAATATCAAGTTTACTGCTGAAAGGGAAACAAATGGAGTTTGCCGTTCTTAGACTTGCTAATAGAACCACGACTCGACGGGTAACTGACTAGAAGTACCTACCATAAGAAAACTTGGTCAGGGCAAAACTTGCATTTCAAAAGTTTTGCCCCAATAGCGTACAAGCGTGGACTGGTATGTACATTTTTTATCAATCCTGTCTTGTGAACAGGTGTGAATCTCGCCTTTGAACATATATAATGTCCATTTGTAATTTGCACGATATGCGAAAGAAATGCCAATGCAGCAGACATCTTGCCTAACACTACTGGCCATTTCAAATTAAGTAGTAGGTAAGTAAGTATGTTACGTAACAAGGAAATGAGAAGAGTGAAATGTCAACGATGATGTAAGGGAACGGCTGAGATGGTGGGAAGAAAAAGGGAGGGGGATGACCATGGTAATACCAACCGCATCACAAAGGCCTTTTTCCACGCCTAGGTCAGGCATTAAGCGGCTAACGACAACCGCTTCAACAAACCTTTAACAAACCGTAAGCACACTGAGAAGGATAAATGCAATTGAAGGTGACCGAATCAGTGGATCTGTCTATGCTTGACCGAATAAGTGATTTTATTGCCCTGTGAATCATGATCAGCTTCGCGGCAGGATAGGTGAACTCAACTGTGACAGCAGAACCAGCAGGACAAATTGAACTTTTTCGGTGTTGAATATCACCCTGGTACAGCCTGAGGGAAACACATCCGTAAACGAAACAAATTACCCAATGTAAAGCTTTGTGACTGTATGCAAAGTGAACACAGTAGCATAAAGCTGTTCAATACCATATTATTACGAAAGGAGGTTCTTGACTGTGTATAACCAACTCAAAAGTTATCTCGCATCCGAGATGCAGTTTAGCGACGTATAAGAGATCAGAATCATTCGGCCTGTGTCTGAGCAACTAAATCAACAATGCTACAAAAATGTGCTTCACTATTCATATCCCATGCTATGTTACCTGACAAGGGTCATTCAGAGCAATATAAAGTGAAAACACAACATTTCTTTGTATTTATCAGTTACAGACTGTCGGAACGTTCCACAAACCTTTGGAATTGCATCACGATGATGAATTCGCTGTCATTGTTCACTGTTTTGTTCTTGACTGTTTTTTATGTGGATGATCATATTAAGTATCTTATCTGTGAACTGAATCGCAGAGTTTAATGGACCCCCGGTTCAGGAATGATTTCACATCTGTTTTTAGTTTCCACGATGTAAGTCATTCGAGTTCGTTTTCGACATTAACGGATTCCTGCTTTGCGTACCGATATTGATAATCATTTTCAGGACATATACATTGAATTCGCCCCTGTCCTCCCTTACTTCAAGACTGCAGAATTGTGAAATAGGCAAAAAAGACGTGAATTCGTAAAGAAATATGACGCAGTAATTCTCGCATATCATCAGAGAGCGATTCGTGACCGAGACAGCGAATGAAATGAATAGAAGATTTATGACGGCAAACAACAGAGAACAGAGGTGGAAATTCGACAGGTGTTTTGTGCGTGGACCGTTTTTTAGACGGGTGCTGGTAAGTAGAAGGTGCACTTAAGCGACTTCGAATGTTGCGTTATTGTTGTCAGTTTGTGGATTGATAACCCTTTCATTCTGTTCTGTGTGGAAGATTGGGGTGGGTTGAGTAACTTTTTCTCCTAATGGATCACTTGTTTCACATTTTTAGTTGGTCATTGAACGTACACATGATCAACATCCATAATCCGTCTTAAACCGAATAGAGCAGGTAAAAGCCGTATCACAAATGATCAACCAATGTTAATTTTCGCAACCCGTCTTCCCGTGTTCATCAGATTTGATTTACTTTTTAAAAAAGCAATCACTCTCACTGGGTAATTTAAGCCTAACATCATAGGATTCATCATCAACTTCAAATTTGCCCTTTATTGTGGTGGAAATAAATGTGTATGCTTTTCGTAGGTGCACTTCTAAGGATAAGATAACTGGAGGTAAATTTGATAGAATTTTCTTTTCCTTATCGTTGCGTGAGAGCATTTATTACAGAATGCCCCTCATTTGAAATTTACATCGTAAACCGATATCAAAAGACAACTTGCGTAATTGTATGGCCAACATTTGTTCCATCGTGAAGTCCTTCATTATGTAATAAATGACGTTGGATCTAATTTGATGTAACTGGGCAATACAGTGCGCCATAAAAGTGTGGGTCCCCAACCCTTCATTTTACCGCCAATTGATACTTAACGGATATGGTACGTGATGAATTGGTATCAAGCAACCCATGTGTATGATACCCTAGTTATGAGGTCCTTCCTAGTAAAATTCATTTACGGTAGATGCAGGCATACTACATCTTACAGCATTCATCCCGAATGTTGTCTGCCGAGTGCCACACGTAAAGAAGGTGACAGTAATCAACAAATGTGAAGTATATTGGGTTGGTCAAACGGGACTGGATTCGCATGATCTCTCCCGACTATGCAGAAGATTGAGAAACTTTCTACCACAGAATCTGGAACTTATAGAGCAACAGGTGCCTAAAAAGAGATCGAGTCCTCCATAAAGCCAAGGAAATCAAACTAAAGTAGAACAACTTACACACATTTCCCAAAATAGATATGTATGAGAACTACCGGGGATTTCAGGGGTGTATCGAAAAATGGATGCAACATGTGTTGTTTTATTGTGAATGTTATAGTGTTAATAACACAGCGAAGTCGGTAGAGAATTATATTCGCCGATGTTTCGGTTACCGTGGGTAACCTTTCTCAAGGCAGGTTTTACAAGAGGTTTTACAAAGAGATTGTAAAACCTGCCTTGAGAAAGGTTACCCACGGTAACCGAAACGTCGGCGAATATAATTCTGTACCGACTTCGCTGTGTTATTAACACTATAACATTCACAATACCGGGGACAGTCTTTTAAAGAAAAAGTAGGAAAGAATGCATGAATTTGTGTTTTGAGTGAGATACGTGAAAAAGGATAGACGTATTGCTTTCACATCGCAACATAAAGAGCAATGAGCTTATGATGGGCTGGAATACGCGTGGTATGCAAAACGAAGTGGTCAAATGTGAACTTCAGTGCGTTAAAAATGAATTTGGATAAAACGGATGATTGGATATATAACAGATGAACTTCTTCTGTCAAAGGCCACTCAAGAGCTAGTTATACTCAAGGACAAACATTATTCGGTTGCATATATTCTTACGTTTGCATATTTCTTATTCAATATTACTCGGGGAAAAAATTATTTGCAATGATGCTGACCCATGTTCTGAAAATTATCGTTCATCGCTTTTGTTGTAAAAAAAATAGTTAACTGCTCTTTAAATATAGTTATTCCGTCAGTACACTTTGTTATCCGTGTGTTTCACTGAACGTACTTATTTTTTGCAATATATTTCAAAAGGGGTGCAGTTCACGTTCATGCGGAAAACCGAAGAATTTTTCAGTACTCACAATTCATCATTTAATTGAGAAGATACGTAATTTCAGTAGTAAACCTGTCAACCGGAACTTTGCGTATGAGGGATATGGTAATTTTGATCGTAGATAGAGTTAAAAGATTCCAATTTTTGAATAATATTCCGTTTATTGCTAGTCGGCAGAAAGATTTTATCCATTATTTAGCTCTGATCCATTAATAACTGCATATCGAATCAATGACTAATTGCTTCGGATCAAACCTTGACGTCAATTTGATTTGTACCGGCACGTGACTATCAAATTCTCCACAACAAAAAACGTTAAAAAAATTATCTTGAAAATGCCAACAAAAAAGTGCTTACAAAAAACTTTCCGGATTTCTATTAAGTTCTATACTGATCCGTAATGGTAATAAAACTGAGATATACTCAACCATTATGAAACATTGGAAAACGTTTCCGTGGTTTTGCAAAGCGTGTGAATGAATTTAAATGCTTGAAATTGTCTTTGACAATCGGATTTAGCCTTAGGCTAAATTTCGACATCATACTGAAAAAAGTGGACTCAGAAACAGATTTAATTCAAGTAAAATTGTCTCCGAAAAACAAATCTGGCATTGACTTATAAAAATAGCACGAGCAAAACTACAGTATCACCCGGTCATTTCTTCACTCCTTCCAATTAGACATGACTATTTATCAAATAAGTAATAATGTTGATTGTTTCACTGCTCCACTATAAATATGCAAGTGAAACAAAGTAATAAACCCTGTGGGTCACTTGTATTTAACTCTTTTATGATGTGAACACCAGTTGTCATGATAGTTTTGGTAAGTTATTCCATAAATAGATGGATCCGTGGGAATTGATAATAACTTTTCCCGATTTATTGTTATCATCTGTAAGGCAGCACATTGCTTCATTTTGTTGTTACCTGCTTTTTCACCGGAAGCAAAGCTTTTTCAATCACTCAAATCAGTCGTCTAAAGGGATGGAAAATAGAATGACTAAATTATCATTGGCTTTAAACTTAAAATCACTATGACTGGTTGCGTCATATGCGACAACATGTTGTGGATTCAAATGAGTCAAATAAAATCAATTCACGCAGTTTATAACATGATGAGATTTCGAAATGTGATGTCGTGATAATAAGAGCCCACCAAAAAATCTAATATAGAGGACAATACCCTGGTAATATTGCTGGAAGATTACATAAGTTTCAATAGTATACGTACACTCGATCGATGAGAAAATATCTGTGTTGACTGACGTACACTACTGGACAACAGTTTCATCTTTGTTGAGACTATTTGGCATCGTGTCCATCTCGAATTCCTTCCCGGACTCAGACTCTAAACCCTGGGGTTGAAAATAAAAATTGCTAGCTGTTGATGGTTTTTTTCTGAGAACAAAATATATATATAGAACTCTTCCCACCGATTTTTCTACCAATTGCACGCCTATCTATATCGGGAATGGCCAGACCTTCAAGTGTTTGCTGCGTGAACAGAAACATCGATATGGCTACACAAAACATACTGTTCTCAACCTACACCCACCCGTGAAGGAATATATGTGACCTCAAAAGAAACAGGGCCCTTGCAAAGGTAAAAAAGTATTTTGGTGCTATACCAGCCAAGTGGTAGCACAAGCGGAGCTTGCTGTTACAAATGAATGTTTTGCGTCACAAAACGCCAACCTCAGGTAACCTATACAATGAAAGTTCGAAATACATGTCAGTAGGATATTTTTGTTAATAACACGTATTTGGATGGTTCATATACGGTGAAGTTCATGGTATACTTCTCTGGTCACTTCCGGTAACCTTGACTCATAGATGTATAAGCTGCCGATTTTTCGTAGTAGCTGTCTTCTGATATCCAATTTTGCAGTAACCGCTCTCAACGATATGTATTGCTGATCAATGGTGCTTGGAATCGGTGTTTATGTAACACCGGAAGTAGAAAACAGAAGCTTTGTGGTATTGGATTGAGAAACCAGTAATAATAATACAGTAGGCACCTAGGTTGTCGGAGCATTTTCTCCCTCGTATTCTCATTCCATGAGTGCTATTCATGTGCAACTCATTCACCACAGAAACACCGTGAGATAAGACGACAAAAGTGGGAGTGTTATTAGCAGTACTATGACCTTTCGGTAAAATTAACTGTGCTCAAAAAGTCCACATTGTGTATCCGTAATAGCTTCTCCCTTTTCATAGGGTTTTATCCATCTCCTTTCATAAGTCACTCGTTCATGCAGAGTATTGAGAAAGACAAATAAACTTCAAAACCCCATTGTTAATGCATACGTGCTAGGCTCTCTTCCGTTGATAAGCCACGACCACATGTAATGTTTACCTTAACTCAGAATTACCCAGACTGGGGCATAATTAGGATACAAGTATAGTTCGTTTTTTTATGATCTATTCCTTGGTTTATGTGTTCTACCATGTATATCATAACCCACACGGAAGTGATTAATGGCAGACTTATAAACGCCTCGAAGTATAACCAGATAATGTTCACCTGTTTTGATCATCACACATTCACACTGATTCGAGTTACAATGATGGTGACGGTAGCGTACTGATTATGCTTTTCCCAGTGTGCGATAATGGCACATTTGGGTAATATAAGCACAATCAATGAGGGCCATTTCTATAATCAATCAAACCCATTCATTACTCCCACAAAGTTAGCACAGTTTGGACTGCGCGTCGACGAACAAATCCAATATTATGCCAAATGACTAAAAGGGAATCACACTTATCTCTTGTCTGTAAACATCCCTGAAACATCTAAAGCGATATACAGTTACGTTTAGCTTTCCAGCATACGTTTCCTCAACTATGTTTACTTATTTAACTTTTATATTGCTAAATAATATAAACTACTCGTCTCGACGTACCTTCAAGCCGCTCCGTGTTTTCATTCACCGATCAATGCTAGCTTGTAGTTCCCATGCGATAAATTCATGACATTGTATTCTTCATTTAAACAACAGTTACTCTAGGGCTATCTCAGATACTGGTTTCTCTTTCTGATAACTGATCGATTCCTCGGATTACTTTATTTTCGAGTTATATTATCCTTGTTTTTAGAAACTTTCTTACCAATTTTGGAGATTATGTTGAAAATGAAAACTATCTTCGTTGATCAGGACAACCCATGTCTAAATGTGTCATGAAAAAGGGATTGTGTTTCGTGCCTGTGGAGGATGAGATAATGCACTGAGTGAGTCACTAGGTGTCAGGCCACTGCTTTTGCGATGAACAAGTTATTTAACCAGTGACGTGGATTGCCTGACTTGATCCAACCAGATCAACAGATTCCTTTTTCTGTTCTATCACACATTCATTTGCATTTCAGTCACCAGTCATTCTGTGAAACAAACCATCAATAATAGAAACCGATTAATCAGTTACGCCTTGTGAGAAGTTTTTCAGTCTTACCGAATATCCACAAATGTATGACCAAAAAAGGGATACTTCACCTGGTTCAACGGATTTCCCGTTACAAAAGGATATCATTGTCATTCCCACTTTCCTAACTCATTAAACTTACCAGCTTTTCATATCAGGATGCAAAATGCAACACCCTAAAAAACGTCTCTATGTTAATCATGAATGGTAGTTTATCAGAGGGAGGTGCATTTCTATTTGTTTAAAGGCCTCCGCACAATACATAGTAAACACAATGAAGCACAATGGGGAAGTTTGTTGTTAGTTACTCGTAACTTCCGCAGTTTGAATTGTAATTAGTATACAACAAAGAAAGCGCTGTGATAATTATCCACAAACTGCGGACTCAGTTAATGACGTTCCTCGGTCACCTTCACTGTGAGAATGTTTGCGATTTTAAGCACAAATGTAGCACTAAAGAATGAGTCTTTTGTTCTAGCATTCTAGCCCACCGCATGATGCTCGTGTATCGTTTTAAAAAATTGCCTGATATTACTGCGCAGATCGACACTGAACTCGAGCCATCCAAGGCAAAGGGTTGCGCCAACAGGATTAGACGGTCCCCTTCATATGATCTGTATTAATGTAACTCCATTGAACGTCATGGCAATGTATACTCGCCTCAATATAACCCCAGTATTCTTTAAAATATTCTCACTTCAAATGAGCATTTTGTCAGCTAGGCCTTTCGAATACCCTCTGCGTGCCCAGATAGTTTTTGGGAACCGGACCACCTTTTATTTCTATCATCGCTGTTGCTTATCTCAACCCTTTCTGGGTGGTAGAAAACCAAACTTATATTTTTCTATGACTGAAAGAAAACTGCTTAGATGTATGAGTTGACCTACACATGTATGTATGGTGTAGATTGTTCCAAACAAATCGCCGTACAACCATATTGATAGAAGTGTTAAATTGGTAATCCAATCAAACTACACGGAGGTTTTCAAATGAAGCACGGAAGTGAATACTGAATCATATTTTCAGTGCTATTCAGGTATTCTCTTTTAAAAGCACTATTATCACTTCAACGGTCTACATCTTCACACGATAAAGAGATCTAGGCCACTAGCCAAAAAAACTATTTTTAGTAGGAGGATAGAAATTCAGTATCTAGTATTGTTTTAATGCATCGCTTGGTATGTACATTGACCAGTGAATGTAGTACTGATGTCTGGTAATTCACTCCGTGTATTACATGTCGGCCAAATTAGCTAAACCAGTGTCATCAATCAGTTCCACACTTATTTACAACACAATGGAAGCATAGCGGAGCTGGTGGAATCAGCCAATTTGCTTGCCAATCAGCTGATTCATCCATGCCGTGATATAATTTGTAAAGTGTATGCTAAGTTGCCGATTGGACGACAGATGTACACCGATAAACACTAATGGAGTGGACGCGGCTGGAGCGAGCAGAGATGGGACGAGCTAGTGTGTGTTTGCGTGTAAGTCACAAGGTGGACATCAGGCTATCAACTTTCTATGCTTACAGTCCCATCCTATAATGGGGCTCAAATTAGACCGTGTTAACCGTTTTCCTATTATTAGGCTCCTCAAGTAACGCAAAACTACAATCACGCGTCGAATAGGAACCAAATATCAGGTGCTTAACCGTAGGCGAACTCTAATACGCTCTTATTGGTCTCAGTTGATGTATTCTAAAAAGAGCTTGAAAGTGACAGAACAATAATTTAATTGCCACTTCTTGGTTATTTGAAACACTGGGTCCCCTATATCCATTGCATCAAGACCGAAAGAAGACATATGTCGCGAGATAATAACATTTCGTTTATTCTTCTCAATCGCTGACGTAAAACAAACAAGCACATTTAGAGCACATTAGATTTGTAAATCCTAGTGAACGAACATGTACAGTTAGACAGGGGTTATTAGAATAAAAAAAATAGGTCAACTCAAAGGCAAGTGAACTGATTGGATCAGCAACTTTTGGGTGCACAGAAGGGGATTATGTAATCGGATTAGCAACGCTCCACTTATTGCCAATAGTTTTGCATTACACTTACGTTTCATCACCAGCCGAGGTGACATCATCAGTGCCCGTGCAGTGGCTTAAGACGTCTGTGAGCATCCGAGATCATTATGCGCACCATGCGTCTTCCGAATTGGTGTGAAATCCTCCAGGCCTCCGGGTGATTGATCGGTGGTCCACAAGCAGTGATGATGTCACTTCGGCTGGTGATGAAACGTTTGCAAACAAATTGCCAAGCTCGGCGAATAGGCGAAATGGAATTCAGTTCACCCGAGCTACGAAAACCGATTTTCAATATTTTGTCAATGGGATCAATTGTGTTTGATAGTTATGACGTGTTTTGTAATCGATGACCTCGGGTTACGTGTGACTGCCTGATTACTGGGCGTGGGTAGCGTCATCGAATTTTACGAGTCCACGTTTGTGAGTCATGGGTGAGAAGCTAGAAAACTGTAGATATTAACCACTCCATGTTGCTCTTCTGTGGATAGAACGCTGTAATATACCATCTAAGCGCCTCGTAATTATTATATCCAAAAATGCAAGAGAGTCATTGCTTTCTTCCTCGTGGGATACGAAAAGATGTGGATGAATAGAGTTAAATTGTCTCAAAAGAGATTCCAAATGTTCACGCTCCGTAAGAATAAAAATATCGTCCACATAACGTCTGTACAAAGTGGACCGGGAGATATTATTGGCAAGATTTTGTTCAATCATTCCTAAAAATACATCAGCTAGAATTGCACCTAATGAACTGACTATGACCACGCCATCAATCTGTTTGTATGTGGCTCCTTCGAATTCAAAACGAATATTTTCGGTACATAGGAATATTAGTTCTCTTAAGTATTCAAGAGGAATGTCAAGGGGAAAATTACCTGCAGAAATATAATCACATGAAAAATCAACTGTTTCATGGATTGGAACATTGGTGAAAAGGGAATCCATATCTATCGAATATATCCGGTGTCAATAATGTGGTTAATCGCTTGAATGATGACACCCGTTCTATAGGTCACTTCTGAAAAACATTTCTACCGAGTGAATGAGGCTTTGCTTGATTTGATTGGAATTAAAATATAATCGCTGTTTTACGTACGTGGTGTAGCTGATGGTAATTTCCGAATGCATGCTCTGTCACCACCATTATCACTGCCTCTTATACATCCACTCCAAACACCTCAAACTATACTAAACATGTGATAATGTAGCTGATATTAGTACTATTTCCAGGTATTACCCAATTTTCATTGCAAGTTTTGTTCTTGAGAAAGCGACAGGGACTACTCGTAAATCTCTCCATTCATTCAACGTGGTTATTTCAATTGTAGACCACGTTAGGAAAAAACACCACACACTCACAGCTATATAGAAATGTAAATGCGATGGAAATAGAGGAATTTCAGTCATGGAAGCATTTCCTTCAATGCTCTTGGTTTCGAAATAGGACGGACTTCTGGGGCATGAAATGGCTGAGTTGCTGGAACGATTGTGAAACTTGTTCCCACCTCCACCACTTTACTGTGCACAGATCCCGAATTGGAGTCAGATTATCACTTTCATTCATATAAGGCAAGGAAAGGTGAATGATGTAAAATTCTCAGCAATCGCAACACAAAGAAGCGAATCTGTTTGATGTTTAACTTGTCCGAATATAGTACCATTATTATTAGGTTAGTTCAACTTCTAAGAAAAACGTATATTTGTCAAAATAATTCTGATTTGTACTACTCAAAATAATAAGTAAGACAAACAATTACTAGGTAAAGCCATTTCTTATGAAAAAGCTTTTACGCGAAGCTATCCAGTGCGTTTGCTTGTATTTTATATATCTGCCGTTATCATCCTAATCTGCGATGCAAATTCTCTTCACTCACGGTTACCAAATCACCACCATTGCAATCACATCTTATCAGCATTATCTGAGTCTCATACTTCCGTTCGACATTTGTTTCTGCGCTTGCCTGAAGCGCGCTGGATAACTTCGAAACACACAGGGGAGTATTGCTTCTTGATGCATCAAAAAATAAAAGTTTTACGCCAATATCACTCAATCCGAAGTAAATAATTAAATTTTAACATTTGCACTGTAGCGACAACAATTGCTGTGATATCGACCGTGTCAAATTATCATTTCGTCATCACTGAGAATCGTTATCACTCCTGTGCCTCAACCTATATGTCCAGCTTCCCTTGTTTCGCAATAGTTTCAATTGTTTGAGCTTTCTTTGTCCACCGAGAACTTTCTTTCGGTCGACGGTTTCTGTCCAGCCCACAGGTTCAATCCGCTAGCAATTTTTTAAGTGACCCTCCACGGAAAATATCCTGCAGCATACTCTAACCAACAGCGTAACTCGTTTTACGTTGAACCAAAAACAGAGAACTACACGGGAAGGTGTTATTTGCCCAAAATTACAATAGACTTCTCTTTTCGCAATTCAGTTTATTGGTACCTAAAATGGTAACACCAGTGTGCAGTACTTCGACGGAATAGTACAACTTTCTGACCAATCTGAATGTGTGCATATGAGCTGCCTGTCTATTGCAATAAGAGGCGGCCTGCATGCCCCTCGGGGATGGGACTGACCGTCAAGTTTCTCAATCTCGATGATACATAACTTTAAACCTACAGTGAAAACCTGCATCACACAACTGACCTTTTCTGAACCATATTGGTAAGCACTTTCTTGATTCAATAATTGTCAAATAGCTTCAGATAAACAATCTTTGTCCGGATCCAGTTAAACTGATGGAAAATATCGTTTAATTTTAGTGATTTTTTCAAGACTCCAGTATATGACAGAGCCATTGCTTTTTCGCCAAGAAGTGCTTTATTAACACAATATCACCTTTATAACTTCAATAGTGGTGATGCTTCAATGAAAAATAGTCTTTTATTTACTATTGATATCAGGAAAATCGTTAAAACAGGTTTTGGATTTCTCTCTTTCTTCTAATTCAGAAGTTTGGCGCGAACAGATTGAGAATAATGCCAAATATATTAAGCGAGGGTGGGGGGGGGAGGATGGTAGGACAAAGCCGTCGAGGTATGTCGGAAAGGAAGAAATCAAAAAGCTTATCCTGGTAAATATTAGTTGTCACGAATTGACTACGGTGGTAGGATCCATACCGGAAACCGTCAACTTCACAAAACCAGTACATTTATTTTAAACATACAATACTGGCCGGTTGTGATGCATGAAAATATTTTTTGACAAAATTCAGTTTCATTACATTTATCACCTATATTAGCGCTTTAGGTATGTTCAATAATTTATCCCTGGTTTACTTAGGTCTACATAGTTTCTAGGCTGCGTGGTTGTTAGTTAAACATGCGTGATCTTGGTTGCCAAGATACAATAATCTCAACATGAATATCGCAAACCTTATAAAGTACAAAAATATAACCTATTCTAAAATGAGCGACTCAAGAATTATCCCAAATTATTTCCATAAATCCATGCCATCTCGGTTGTTTGCTCTGAGGCATTATTTTATCCAATGTATTATCCATGAAAGCAACTCCATTGAATAACCAAATTAAAATCTGTTACCATCGGGAGAAATTGTTTTTAATAAGGCCCCATGAATGGTGTTAAATTCGGTTCAGTAATGACCAAAATGTTTCCAGAATTTCATGACAATAGTCGTCTGGAAAAGTTATCGCTTTTCAGGATTACGCTCTGTATAAGGTTTCACGAGAGGTTGGTACATTTATTTAGGTGAGGAGATTGGTTTTCTTGTTATTGCTTTTAAACTTCAGAAACGATGCGTGATTCTAGGGTCCTGTTGAAGCAACTTCCTCCTAATAGACCGGATCTCAATGTGATTGAAAATGTGTTTTCTACTTTGAAGAGAGAGGTCAATTTGCTACCTGGAGATTGGACGTTGAGGGCAAAAGAGCTATTATTAATGGGGCACAAAATACAAAATTACTTCATGACAAAGTTTGTGGATCAAACGCCGAAGAGACTAAAAAATGTCCTAAAGAACAAAGGCGGACCAATGGGCTATTAGTTTACACGAACGTCACACCTAAATTGTTATCAATTTTGATTTGTCGTAAATAGAAATTGTTCTTTTCTCTTTAGTCACCTGTTAACTCATCATGGTCTACGTCAATCAATACTGACGATATGGGGGTATCCGCTACATTCTGAAACATTCCATCTGCTGAGTATAATCGAATCAGGAAAATCGCTGCTTGTTTACTATTATGTGGGAAAAAGTCGTTCAGTATGAATGCTGTTGCCTTTACTAACCCTTAAGTCTTCCTTTTTTTTTACTACAACTGGCTCCTTGGAAAGGATAAACCGGACCAATTAATGTCTCTGATGGCCGCCGTAGAAGATATGATCATGAATTTACTTGGGAGTTTTGTACGAGAGACGCCCCAAGCTTCACTCGGCGTTTTCTATTTTGAGAGCGCACTTCTAGCCTTTACACAACCAAGTGCGATCTGCAAGGCAGCAGGAAGTGATCCCTTGCCTCGGAAGTGAGGGGGTCAATTACTTTAGTTTTAAAAAGCCAGTCACATCGAACTTTGTCATGACACCGTCATTGGGCTTATACAGCTTTTAAACAAGAGTCAGGTGATCATCCTGGCCGTTGTTTGTTCGCAACTGCTTATTTTCGCGGTATACCAGAACTTATTCACAGTTTACCTTCATTGGTGAAGGTATCTCCCTATGCACAACCCGGAGATGCACCTGGTAACCTTCATCTCTGCTTAATAGGAGGATATCCATGGAACCTTTAAGTGTTTCGATTTTACCTGTGGAACATATACGGCAATTTTTCTAAATATTGTTTTGGGATCTTTATATGAAGATGGAGACCAGCCTTGGGGAGTTAAAGTCAAAACAAATTTACGTCATTGACCGAATATGAAAACTATTTTTATATCCTTTTTCTGTAGAGCGAAGTTTATCTTCATTACATTTCCAAACACGTGACCGTTTCAATTAAAAGTTTAACCCGAAGCAGATCATCTTTTGGTAACAACACGTCAAACACCTGATCGTTGGGAATTCCGACGATTTCTTTTTAAACGACTTGAGTAGAGTAACGGGAACATCGTCCGAGCAATAACGTCCCCTCTTTCAATACATCTGCGAATTCAGCTGAGAACTGTAATGAGAGTGGAATAGAGTATGAACTTAACACAAATATATGGTATAACAATTTTTGGAACAAAACAAAATACAACTGTGTATGCAAGAAATAAATAGTAGGTTTTTAGGTTGATCTACTGTATGCGTTAAGTTGTTGATTAATACACGTTTTCCAGTGATAAATTTACCTTTTATAAAGCCATATGATAAGTGAGACGGTCTAATAGCTATATTTCAGTCATCAATCATGCACTTATAAACCTTTGTAATCTGGTAAAATAACCACAAGAATAAACATTATCAACAGATGGATGTAATCCTTGGATGTTGTCTGTCTCTACAAATGCTCCGTTGCCAGAAATAATTGATGGCAATCGTCAATTAAACAACAAAGTGATATCCCTGAGCATTTAGGTCGCAAATCCTAATGAATGCATACTCAAAAGCACCATAACTGATAAATGTTTCGTTTGAAAATCCATTCTACCGCAAAATCACAGGTGTTGTCATGGTTCCACCCTTTGAACTTGTTCTTGTTGATATCTTCATAATCCGGTTAGATAAAACTTCCTTATCCATAGTCTTTGGTTGTTTTGAACAATCTCAGCTTATGCGGATGATACCTTTTACGTATCTGACAACAACACTCATCTTGATCATATTGTCAGAATTCAGTGCTGTACATTAGGTTTACAACTGAACTAAAGGAGATTGACTATCTCCCGTTTCTGGATGTTCATCTGACTATACGTCCAGATGGTTTTATTCAGAGGAAGGTATACCAAAAAGCAACATGGAGAGGGTGGAAAAAATGTTTACAGTTTCATCACACTCAATCAAAAACGAAACCTCGAACACTGTCTCTTGCGGATAGCAAAACGAAACGGTTCATAAGATACTTTAAGGGACGAACTTGTACTAATGAGGAGATTGGCTATCCTGAGAAGTTTACTGAAAGTAAATGGACTGGACAGAATACGCTCAAAACAACTACAAACAGGGAAAGTTCTTTTTATGAAACTTCTATTCAAATAAGATGTCGCCAATGAGTGTCAGTAGAGGTTTACCTGCCACAGTGAAATCCACCTTTAATGCCGCTCTTCATCTAACATCCGATTACACAACGAGGACAAGCTGCCTAAGTTTATCTCATCTTTTTGTTTATCAAATGAAATACATTTGTAGTGCAGCATGTGTAGTCGAACGACAAGGCAGTTATCTCAATGTATAAAGAGCATAATCCATGTTGGTTCAACGATAGTAGGAGTGAAGCTGTGTGAAGCTCAAGTGTTGCTGATTTGTTAGAGATAGAGCACTTGATGGACGTGTGCTCGTCATTCATAACCATTTATCGAGTCTTACCACACCCCTCGAGAGCAATACAGTTTTGTACATTAGCGACCGCAGAAGTAATTAACATCCGACTCATTAACTTTTCCACGCATCGAAAATTGATCCCAGTTCTCAGCCTCCCCTGGCCAAGAAAAGCCAAACTTGTTTGTTCACATCACCGTGGCGTGACAGCAAATTTTAGTTACGTAATCAAAACAGCGTACCAAGTTGAAGGTCTTTCGGGCTCATTACCACGCACGTGACTGATTCACTCTTCTGTTTGATCCCAATGAAATTGTTTGATATAAGTGCCATGGTAGGGGCTTCAAAATGAATTCACCGGAAACATGTACACGCGAATTGTGTTCTGAGCTCTACGATTCCTTATTTATACCGGAGCTGGTTGCACTAGATCTTCACTGGGTCAATGAAGCATAAAACATTAACAGATGCCCCCAAAAAATTTAGATGTTATGCAAAAATGCAATGTGACCAAAAGATCACACAGTGTTATTAATGCCCAGGTAATGAGAGTGTACTTGACTTCACAAAGCAAACGAAGCGTGAAAGTAAAAACCAGGAAGTACTGTACAGCTATTTCAATCGTGCTCAGTCTCATTCCCGGTGAGAATTCACCTACCCAACTGATAATCGAACTTGAGAGGTCTCAGGTAGAACTTAAGTATGCTACCCACTTGATGGTCGTTTTGTTTGATGTCGATCTTTTTGGACTTTATCGAGCCAAGCAAATTCTTACAAAAACAAGCTGTTTGGATGAAAACGCGTTTTCAGTAACTATGTTCTGAGGTCGGTACAATCACATTAATATTAAACAGAATTCATTAAAGTAGACTCGTATGAATTATTTGTTTTGTACTGCGTCCACAGGCACTTCGTATTGGTGTGATTCTTGGGTTATGTAATCAAAATCAACCATGTGAGGACACCGTCATCTGCACGAGCGGTTTCGTCTTTCTCCAACAAGGATAGCTAGAATGCTTGACTCAAATTGTAGTTTGCGCACAGTTTAGACGGATGCTAATCACTTCTGCATTCGAAAGCATCAAAAACCGTAATCCTCGGGGCTTGTGGGGAAACTCGGCAGTTCATTATGAAGGTTTGTAACGACCTTGGCAACTTCCAGTCCGTTTGAGTGTGAGTCATGTTCATGTCTCACTGGACCTTTTGGTTCATGTTGTCTACATTGTCCTCTCTTACAAATTATCAGTAAGCCCTCTCCTTCTGTCTGTCGACGGTTCCAGCCCACACGTAGACTCGGCCCACTTGCGGTTGTCTGGTGTATCCGTTCACGAGGGACATCCTGTCGCACACCCGAGCCAAGCATCTCACAGGTTGAATATATACACATATGTATATATATATCAACCAAGTGTTCTGTCTCTACCAAATGAGCAACAATTGAGCTAGACGCAGTTCCATTTCCGCCACGCGTAAGTCAGTGTGGATTATTTCCTTTGAATCGTCAAGGCATCTTACCTCTTTTTTGAATGGAGCAAGTTGCATCACAAGTGCACTTAGAATACTATCGACATTCATCATGGAGTCCTCAGACTCGTAGAGTAACATTACTATGAATCAGTTAGATTTTTATTTGAATATATGGGTCACCTGGGCTATTATATCAGATCAGAAATATTTCTTCGAGACAGACTTCCTCGTTTATTAGTCATTTGGTCGTTCAATTGTCAAACTGGCCATTCCATTATCCGTTCATCCATCTCAACCACAGGCATCCATGTATCATCCACATCAATTCATCATTTTGAATGGTTGGGATTTATACTCATGGCCCACCTAGTTATCGAGAACAATATCAAAAGCCGTCTTAGCAGGTGTCAGCTGAAGCAAGCCGGGACACTGTTTTCCGTCCTATTTATTGTTTCATTAGAGGGAAGTGATTGGAGTAATCAAATGAACGAAATCCTTCTCCCGCTCTCTGTCACTCCAAACCTGAAGCACAGGGAAGCACGAACAGGAGATGATAAATTGTTGACGAATTGAATAGAACTCGTGCTCATCGGTCCAGACTGATTGAGTAGTGCTCAATCAGAGACACATTCATCAAAACATCGCGACAGAAATCAAGGGGAACAGTGATATTTCGATTTCAGTATGTATCCGGATGCAGCATTCCTGTTATACTTGTCCAACGATAACAACAAACACATATTGTCGTAAGAGGTTGAATCCTTATTGGTTTCACAGAATTACATGAAATTCGACCATAGTTCAACAAAACAATAATTCAGTAGAGGTTGAGTCTAAAGTATACATGATTGCTTACCAGTGATTCAGTTTTTGAGCTTTCCGAAAACCGTCATACTTCCAAAGTGGAACAATAGTAATATAATGCACAAATTAAACTATTCATGTGCATTTTGCAAAGAGAATGCGATGTGATGCTACATTGGACTATGCAAGCTTTTAAATATTTTCGATCTCCACAGAAGTAAGCCTAGTAAATGGAAGTGCATTCCGATTGATTACATGGTACCCTTAATTTGCAAAGGTGATGCAATGCACTAGTTACAGTGTAGCCGATCACACTATGAACTTACTTCTTGATGATTTTGCCCAGTTGGTGTGTGTAATCCCCGAGATAAAGAATAATAATTAATTACAATTTTGATTATCAGAAACAGAAAGACACTTGCGAAAAATCCACCCTTTGGACAATTGCTTGAATTTTTGCAGATAGAATCCATGTTTAAGCAGTTGATGCCGGCAATGCGGTAAAGGTTAGTTATCTTGACTTCTCAAAAGCATTCTACTAAGGAAACTCTATAATTATAGTATTCGGGTCCTTATGCTTGCTTGGATTGAGGCATTTCTCGGACATCGGACCGTATCGGTTCTTGTTTCTGATTCGCTCTCCAGGCCTATGGAAGTTACTCGTGGGGCTCCACAAAGATCTGTTCTTGGCCCGTGACATTTCTTAACATTCATGAACGACCTACGGAAGGCTCTAGGGCCGAAATCATTACTGTTTTCAGATGACGCCAAAGTTTGGAATACAGTGACGCAACCAGCCGACTCACTGGCACGCCAGAAAACGCTGAAAAAAGCTCATGTCTTGTCTCTGAATTCAATGTGCCAAAGTGTAGGGTTCTATCTGTACGACTAACGGGGGAATTTCCTAATTTACTCGGAAATAAACAACTGCCATAAGCCTCAATTGAGGAGAACCTTGGAATTATCATTCAGGAAAAATTAGGCTGCTCACTTAACTGCGCCAAACTGCCGAACGCAGCTGTAAAGAATGTCGGTTTGCTTAGGCGTGTCTTTGACCGGTTTGAGTCAGCACTTTTCCTCCGTCTGTTTTCAGCACACATTTGCTCACTCACAGAATACGCTATCCAGACATAGAACCCATGGCTGAAACGTGATCGCAAAATTCTGGGGCATCCACAAAGGTTGGCCACCAAAATGGTTGAGGGATAAAATCGATATTCATTCGCACAGAGTCTGAATTCAGTTATATATATATTCCACTCATTACCGGCGCATCAGAGGAGACATGATTATGGTAAACCAATTAATGCAGGATCCAAGCCATCCGTGTTACCCGCTTCTAAAATTATTACCCAGCGTTCAGCTTAGGGGGCATCCGTTCGAACTAGTGGTCTCAAAGGGCTCATAGGAATGCCGGCGTCAGTCATTCGTAGTCAGTGCGTTCGGTCTGGAACTCTCTCCCACCTCACGTAGTCAGTGCGCTGAGCGTTGAATCTTTCAAACAGGGACTTGAGGAGGCATTAGCACGTCTTACAGTCCAACATAAGTTAAGCTGCGTGCAGCAGTGAAAGAATCCCGTATCATGTGACATTTTTACACAGGGTTTTGTATGCATCACTGGTTTGATCACAGCACGAACCTATAGGGCGAGAAGAGCATGAGATGGTAAGTTATTCCCATAATAAAACTTTGAAACTCTGGATAGAAGAGAATGTAAGCAAGAGCACACCAACAAATTTTCACCAAATCCAACAACCTAATTTGTTGATGAAAATCTACCGCAAAATCTATACCATTGTCGATTTTTCCAATCATACTTGGAAAGACTATAACGATTTACAGATTATTGCACAATAGTTTTTCGCTTGTTCCATGTCTTTCACGCATAAAACTTAACGACTTGATTTTAGGCCATCGAAGTTTCTTCAATTACAATTATCAATACTCATTTAAAGTCCCGTTTTTTATCTGCTCACCAACTTGTTTTTATCCATTTGGGGTAAAGTTAGCACAATGAGAAAATCCACACGTCTACATTCATTCTGACCATTATACATTGATCACCAATCTGCTGTCCATTTGCTAAAACATCAATTTTGTTGCATATGTTCTTGGACATAGAATAATTGTACAGATTTGAAAAATGTCTCACTCACTGTTGGTAAATCTAAACCTGATAATCTAGTAAACTAGTTCTTTTAATTGAAGTTTCCAGCATACACTTTTCAGCAGTGGGAATGAGATTTATTTCCAATATTAGATGAATCAGATAAAACGCATGTCATAGATATGGGAAATGAAAACTAAGAAAAACACATGGGTAATACACAGTAAAGGGACGAGTTTTGCCAAATAAGTCCCATATTCTGTAAAAGATACTGGAGCCAGACATGTCAGAAATACGCAGTGTAGGATGTAAATGAATCAGTTGAAATCAAAACACCAAAACAGGTTAACGAAACCTAAACAATTCTACCGTGATCATGTGATTTCCGGTTGGTAAACACTAGTCAGATCAATTGCAATCTCTTGCACCAGTCAGACTGTTATTATTAGATTTGTTATTGGTTTTGTAACTTGATCCAATGACTCACTGACTTTTTCATTCAAACTTCCTTTCACTATCAGCTTTTCGGTGATCTTTCTCCCTAAATCAGACCTAATATTTGGAATAAGTATTTGCCCTTGATAACGTGTGATGAACAGTCCAGTTGAAATCACAAAGCAGGAGAGGTATTCGAAACGATTACGTAGCATTTTACATTAAATCTCAAAAATATGTAGTGCCTCTTGAGTGATCTGCTTTAATAATTTGTATGGGCGACTTGTTTAATTTTCCATTCAACTTTAAACCTCTTTTTCTAACTGGTTGCGCCATTGCGTGATTGTATAAACCATGCATGGGAACAGTAATCTAACAGGAAAACGTTTTGGACAGCTTTCGTGCATTTTGTCGAATGAACTTGTGGTAAGTTTTTTCATAAAACTCAAATCAAAATTGGGCTAATTGCAATTCAAAACAAACACATCTTTCACCCATCTATTACCAAATAACGTGTGCAAATTTGAAATTTTATTATATGCATTGGTCGCTTTTTGTCTCTATTAACAAAGAAACAATAGCTAATGGATATAAATAACATCATCTATACACTCAAATGCCTCTCCCGTTCACTAACCGATATTGTCAGCTGAAATGTACAAGAACATAATCCATCACAGATGAATATATCCAAGTAGGTCAAAAATTTACATTTATGGTAGCATCACAGTAAAGTTGAGGACAATCGTAGACAATTGTAGATTATTTCTTTGTTGGCTTGCACGAACCAACAAACACCAATCTCTCATCTCATTTGCCTTATAGATTTCTATGGTTATTAATCCCAAACTAATGAAGTAAATCATGGACAACTGCAATTAAATGAACACTGAACTAAATGATTGAATACTACATTTCAAACTGACCTATCTGAGAACATGCGCGAACATTGGGCCGTCTTTTGACTTCCTACCTGAAAATTTTCGTATTTTGCTTTAGCCCTGCTGATCCTATTCTTTCAGCACACTTGGATATGGCTGGACTAAAGCACATATGTTGTTCTTGGGTTCTTGAGATACGGGTAGCCAAGGATGGTTACCCGTATGCCACATCGTGTTTCCTGAATTTTTCCCCAAAACCGCATAACAAATTTTGATACATAACGCCTAATTGAAAACAGTAATATACTTAATCATCGCTTATCTAAAAACATATTACTCATCTCTGATCATGATGAAAAAGATCATCGCTTAATGTGGTCTGTTTTGAACCCATACCTTCCTCGGTTTAGCTTAGAACTGTGATCAACTTCTTGGTTACTACCGCTACAAGTATGTCGTTTGCATTGCAAAGAAAAACAGTCCGCCCACTCGGACTACCGCCGCTCTCCCCCCGCTCGATTCTGTCGGAACAAGTTAAACGAGCAAATAGATCATAGCTATTCATCGTGTCTCATGATGGACTTTCATTCTTCATTCATGCACCAACCCATCGGTAGATTCGTGCTTGAAATTAATGAGCTCCTGCAGGACAACGCTGATGGGGAGCAATAAAAAGAGTGTTGGGACATCCACGGTCCCCGTCGTGCCTGTCAAAATTCAT
>UZAN01040180.1:37350-52022 GCA_900618425.1 Echinostoma caproni
GTGAAACATTCGAAATTCCGTTCGCTTCACGTAGGAGAGCGTGTTTTTGATCCGAACTTTTGATTCCAAATAGTCGGAGATTTAGTCATCCAGAGTACCGGAAGAAGTTCTTTGTGAACCATTCCAACACTCGTTGGATTATAATAAAATTCGGTCTCGGTTTTGCAGATGTTTCTCATCAAACGGCAATAAACTCCAGTTGATCATCTAACATGGGTCTTCAATTAGCTCGGGGTCTGACTCACAAGGTGACAATGTACTGTAACAAGAACTCAATGCACTGAGGGCCCTTTTCCGTTCGGAGGGGTCGCACTGTAAATTAATGTTAGTTTTCGTCACGTTGAATTTCCGATGTACGAAGTGCTTCGTTTTACAACTTACCATTTTGACAGGGACTTCACGAACCGAGGGCTCATTGTTCTAGGTGCATCAACACGATCGAGGAGTTTAAGTGTTTTGGTAGAGTGAATCTCGAATTCGAGAAAACTATGGTCGTTAACAATCGCCGATAGCAAAATTACTCATTACCACC
The DNA here is from genome assembly GCA_900618425.1 of Echinostoma caproni. Classification (NCBI taxonomy): domain Eukaryota; kingdom Metazoa; phylum Platyhelminthes; class Trematoda; order Plagiorchiida; family Echinostomatidae; genus Echinostoma; species Echinostoma caproni. The sequence continues at coordinate 37,883 of UZAN01040180.1, forward strand.
CCCTATCAGATGGAAGATATCTCATTTATGTTGGTCAGAGAATTCGCAGTGTTTATTACGCTCTTCTACTGATATTAGAACGAATCCGAGATAGTGTGCTATACAAGGCCAACGCGATTGGAATTCAAGCATTGGTTCTTCTTTTGTGATCAGGGGTTTTGACTTTCTCATGTCATGCATAAGAGAAAAGAAAGCTACGCTCTTTGAGGGGGGGGGGTGATGATGCGTCTGAAAACACGCATAGCATTCGCAATGTGTACCTGGTTTGATGGTATCTAAATCAGATCGAAAACCATCATCAACTTACTTGGTATTTATCGTTCAATAATTACTGAATTCGCTTGTTCTGTCGATCGTAATTTGTAATGCTATGTTTGCGCATTTATTGTATTTCGTCTGGACTGTTGCTATGACATCATAATTCAGTTGTGTTAAGGGCAAAAGATTCATTCGCCAAGGAGTATTTTCCATTCTCTGCTTCTCAAATAAGTAAGACTGGAATTCTCCTTGAAAAGGTGCATTTCCCAAACCGTAATCAAATGATAGCTCAGCCTCAATCTGACTCATCACCCTCCAGTAGGTTTAAGTGGATTCCAGTTGGACGTGTGGCATCTCCCGGTGCGTTGAGTAAACCAAATGACGTGTCTTAGCAGCTGCACCGGTGAGATGCCAATCTAGAGAATCCATCTGGAACAGAGAAGCCGATGTGACAACAAATGCACCTACTGAGATTCATTTTGTTCTCGTGTATTCTCTCCCTGCCTGTGAGAGATTGAGGTTGTGGTGGAGCAGGAAGGGCTTGCCACCTCAGGGATGTGAAGATAGCTGGTGCATTTAGAGAGAAGCAAATGGATCGAAACAGACGGTTGGCAAAAAAGACAGAGTTTAGGTTACATACACGAAAACCAGTGTGCATCACAATCAAAAACAATATCAAACTAGAAGCAATCTATAAATTCATGGTTATTTCACCCTTTTCAATTGAAGGTTCCGTCATTTTTCCGCTGAATTAGAATTTACCTAAAGGAGTGCTGTTTTAGTCTAATGATCATCACCTTAAGGGCCTGAACAAAAGCATGAGGTTGATAGGACGCAAGCAGGCTACACTAATGATACTTTATGGGCGGCCACAAGGTTCTTTCACAAAACTTAACTAAAGGGTAAGATAATAGACAGATCTGCTACTTTCATTTAAAAGAAAGTATTTTTTCTACCTGACAATAAAAAAATAAAAGGTCTATAAATCATGGATTGAACGAACGTTTTGTTACACTGGACGTTAAAAAGTTATCGGACATTCCAAGCAACATGTAGAGAAAACTGTCACACTTCATGAATGACCTGCATGGCACTTGGGTAGATTTGGTTTACGCTTATAGCACTACTTTCCTTTCAGCTCAAATAGTGTCAAATATTCAGCAAGCAGAATCCAGTTTGTAAGAAAGTGCACTGAGCAATTGTCGAGTCCTCACTGAAACCTGTAAAAAATGATCACGTGTTTCCTCTACCTGTAATCAATATGTGAATCTTCGATTTTGTGCAAATTTAGAACAAAACAGTTATTGTTTTGTGGGAGGTACACTTTCAAACCAGTGCTCACTTTCAAGTGATGGTTTCAAACTGTGTCTGCTCAAAGAGAAACCATTGGGGATAGAAGTAATTCGGGCTTGTAATTCAGGGCGCACGGAAGGAGGTGGTGAGAACAGTTTTAAAACTGAAAATTGAAGAAAAGAATCTTCATTAGAATGTACTCATGTGTTGTTGAAAATAGATATTCACCTTTTGGATTCAATTTGACTGATACGCGTGCATCGATTTGTAGCGTTTACATACGATTGCAGACTCAAAGTTCTGTTCTCTCGTGCATTCATTTGAAATTATCTGGGCGTAAAATACTTTGCTTTGATGGAAAATGCTGTACGACCGGTACACTTAATCTTAATCCAGATTGGGGCTGAAAACGTGGTATAAAATGGGCAAATGCGTCCCTTATCATAATCTTACACACTGCCACTCCTGTATTGAATGCAATTGGTTTCCTATCAACAGGATGCTTGTGATCTGTCAAATATCAATATACCTAATATCCAAAGTTATTTATCTTGGTACTTAATTTGTCCACCAGGCCACGTTTGACCGATATTCATTCATAGATATAGTTGAACCAGGTGTTTGATCCTTTTGCATTAGGACCGGGCTCACTGAACATTCACAACTAACAGCACTCGATTTGATGGGCAACTCGACGTGAATATGCTCATTGTAATTTAGCTCGCCGTAATTTTTCTTCAGCTTATTTATTTTGGATGACATAAGCCGACATCACGAAACTTCATCGTGCGGTTTCGTGAAAGCTTAACACCAGAGTCATTTACAGCATCCGTTTTGTCAGCCATGCGCATATAAGATAAGCTATCGAAGTAGGGCAGTTTCAGTATCCAGTCAAAAACCGTTCTAATTTATTTGCATTTCCGAGAACCGTATTTGCACATACTAAAACACCATGTTGATTGTTTGAACTTAACGGACTTCCGGGAGGTGTTCACAGTCGATGGATTGAGTGAGCTGTTCCGTTTGCGACCAGCGTTCCTGGGCCAACCGATCATATGCATCGCATCAAACCATTGCACTAGGTTGACAATTTTTGAACCCTATAGCCGTGGACGAAGTTACTGAAAATAAGCTTTGTTGTCTACAGTGTTTTCCTAATAAAAAGGTTACCCAGAAATGCACATTAGGACTTAATTTCAAATCACAAATTTCTCTCTACCTAAGACGTTTAACGGACAAACAGGCGCAAAAGAATATTCATCAGTCCGTAAAACTACAGTATAGCTGAAAATGCAGTAAGGCTAGAAATATAGTTATTTACTCAATTTATATTTGTAGTTGGACTGAAAAACTTTGTTTTGTTCGGCAGTTGAGAAGGTTACTTTAAAATATGACATCCAGAAAGTGCAGCTGGAAAAATGACGCAAGAATAAACATTTCCGAAGATACTTATTTAACCAAAATTTAACAGTATAGCTTTTGAAAAAGATTGCTTTTAAATATTACTTTTAATTTATAAGAAGATGTCGGGAGCTAGTTCACTTTTTGTTCCCCTATTTTCGATTGCCTAATGTATTCTGACATTTTATTTCATGAAAAAGTGAGCAAAGATTTAAATAATAAAAATGAGAAAAACTGTCATTCTTCGTTATAATAGCCCTCAGTCTGTCCATTCCCAACCCCTCGGCTCTCAGCTCATGTGGAAACATTACCAGATCGGTGGTGTGGCCCAGCCGGTCAGTGACCAAGCACGTTCAATAGAAGTCATCCCAGAGTCACGTTTTAACCGGTCGACTGAAAGCAGGCTCCATTGACTGAGCAGAGAAGATTTTGTTGACGTTTGCATCGAACATGTATAGTTCAGAGCAATCGACAGCGAGAGTGAAACAGAGGGAGAAGATGATCGAGAGAAATGCAGAAATGGTTCTCCACTTTGAGGTCACTGTGATCTGTTACCTGTTTTCCAGAAACCACTTAGTGCACAAATCAAATTTGAAAACCGTGGTACAATAAAGCACCAATCACATCCATTGTATACGTTGCAACCGATCAGATAAAAACAATCGTTCGTTCATTCGCTCCTCGTCCAGATTCTGTGGCATGTACAATCACTCACTGGGGACTACTATTAGATCGGACGTGGTGGTGAATACAGTCCATTGGTTTTTTAGAAATGGTCAATAAAGTGCGATAGGGGAATCATCAGGAGTTCAGGGGGTGGAGATTGGAATGAGGAATTGAACAAAAAAGTGGTTAATACTACCAAAAATTGCTCGTCAAGCTTTTGGAAATGCTACTGAGACCCCGTGCAACTGATAGTTGACTGAGTTCAGCAAGAAATATAAACAAATGCAACATTACCTCGTAGGTGTCTATTGAAGAGCTGCAATAATAGCTGAACCAGATGCCATGTCCAACCGTTAACTTCTCTTGATCCCATTCGAATGCTAGTCCAGTCGGTCAAATTACGGCACAGATAACTTCTGACTTCCTAAGTTAAACTAGCAGCGAATGTTCAGTGACGAAAGGTGAAGTAATTTTGGTTCCCGAAGAGAGAAATCGAAGACAAATCTGTCACGGTTCTCTGATCTGTAATGACAACGATCCGTGTTTGAGTAGTCTACGTGCTTACTCCAGTCATTCATGCACCTGATTGCAGTAATCGAAGTCTCACCCGTTGCCGAATGGGGCTTAACCAGCTGGTTATGCGCCTGTGGGAAATTCTTTGTTTTGTTCGTCATTCGTCTAAAAGATAATACACAGATGTAAAATCAGTGACGCTAACACAGGCGCTACTCATACATACTCACGTGAAGAGTCTGACTCATGCACTAACAGTCAAGACAAGAAGACAAGCAGTGAGTACACTCTCCAGGCTACAATTTAACACACCTTGATAATGAACAGAGGGATTTGTAGGATTACCGTTCTTGGGTCTATTTAGTGTTGATGATGTCCAGAAAGAGGTATTAGCATCAACGAAGGAGCTTTGTGTGTGTGCATGTGTGTCTGCATACAAATGTAAAACAAGTGCCAGTGCCACTTCCGACATGAATGGTAACCCTAGGAGAATAGACAAATATCCGGAAAGGCCAGTGTAAACATCAGCACTTTTGTGGGTGCACTCCAAAGGCCATGCTTTGCCACCCACCATTCTAATCACCATTCTGATTGAACGCACACACGCACGCACACTTGAACACATACATATGCATGTATCACTCTGTCTGACCCACTGACCAACAGACCTCCCAATCTGCGTAGAATAATTCTGAGGTGGAATCACACTGGTACAATGTTTGAATCCCGTGGGATTTGTTCGTTTGCTGGATTAAACAGAGCAAGCCTGTGCGTAACTGAACCAGGTGACAATCATGTAGATCGACTTACTGTAACCGATGTATGTATAAACAATTTGTATAATCTTCCGTTTTTCCCTAAGAGGAAGCTGGGTGGGAATGAAGTAGTATGGCCCCATGGATGCTGAGCGATCCGGTGTTTTCTGACAGACTGAAAGCATCTCACGTCTAAGGACACATTTGGTGCTGTCACACGGTCGAGCACACTCTAGGATGAAAACAGATATATAAGAAACTAAGTGTGCGTTGGTCCTGGGTGGTTGGGTGAATAAATAAACAGGAAAATGTGATGAAGTGGGATGGGAGAGGGAGGAAGAGCGAGCGTGAATAGTGTTTACCATAACCATGTGCAAGCCGCAAAACATTTGTCAGAGGGATACGAACTGGGTTGTTTTACGAAATGAGCCTAAGGTTCCTTAGAATTGTTATTTTGTGTAAAACGATAGTGTTCGGAATATTGCTGTCAGACTGAATTCCGGCAAGATAGCAAAACTTGGAATAGTTTATGATTGTGAGCAATGCCATCAGCAATGACACTTTGCAAATCGACTGTCCGAAATATTTTGTGTGCATACTTGAAACTGGTGGAACGCTAAACTGTTACGTAATTTTGAATATATACCAAATTGACCATGTTTGAACATATTGACATGGATTCATCTCGTAAAAAAGGAAAGTGAATAAAACATGCATGCCAAACTGATGAGATATTGGCTGATATGTGGTTGATACAGTTAGTCAACACACTACTGAAATGTTGGTTTGCAACGCATAAGGGAAGGATAATACTGAGTTTCACATGGGAGTGGGAAACTAGTAACGACCAATAAGCAACAATAATCCAATAAATAGCAATTAGGACAAAGTTGATATTTCCATACAAGCCGGCAGACAGAAGACAATTTTTTTTATATCTTACATATTCTGCAAAACGACATGTTCATATGAGTAGATTCAGATGCCAGAATTCCGGCCACAGGTTGAAAAGCATTGATCTAAGAAGCCCGCGTGTATTGAATACTCATTCGAACCATAGAAAGCGTAAATTTCAAATATTTTTATTGCTTCGTACTCCTGACATTCATCAATGGCGGATCTCGAGAGGCGAGTAAGCAGCTACAAACTCAGTTCAAAGTTTACTGAGTTGGTTACAGAATCTTAGATGAAAATTTCGTGGCTTATGAATTAAATAAAACAACTGATTGTTTACATGATTATATTTCCTTAAAACAATACTCCTTTCTTGAGGGCTTAAGATAACGAAGTATTTCATGTACAAATAACACTGATTTTGAGATTTTTTAGGATCAATTACAAAAAGATTGATAACATAGCCGTGAACACATCATTTCGTTTCATCCCAGCAGGTATATGTTAGGAAGGATGACTCAAACCTGGCAATAATTTTACAAGTCTATTCTGTATAAAGTTATGGGGACGATAATTTTAGTTTTACGAAAGATAAGGGTTCCAAGTCTCTCACAATATCGAAAACAGCTCATCTACACCTCTCAACATCCAGTGAGGTAGAATAGAACAACACTCCAGAGTTCCCCGGTACACCAATTACGAGACCACTGCAACGCTCTGTTTACCAAAATTTTACATGGAGTGGTAACGAGGACCATAATTTCTCAAGATTTTAGCATGATAGGGGTTAACATTGTGTTCTGAATTTGACTCAAAGGCTGCTGTATTCACATGGAATTAAAAAATAGCAAATGCAAATGGAAGAAATGTAATAAAAACAATAAAGAATTGGAAGGAGGTTTGTACGACGTTTTTTGTGTAGTGCACAAACGTGAATTATATGAGCAAGGAATACTTTTTTATACTACACCTTAGTTTGGTTAACAGCAGATGGGGAAACCTCCAAGGTCACCAGGACATGCTAGTCAGTGATAAAAACTGCTAACATAAGCTCAGGGACTTGGAGTGGATAACAACACAAGGCCCCTCCAGTTTAGGCGTGGTATTGAACCAGATGACAACAAAGCTGCTTACCAACATAGTTGGGTGGCGTTGGCAAGACTCAATCCCTGGACCATAGGGTCCGAAGCACGCCGGTGACAGCGAGTAACCTAAGACGCCACCAAAACACTTGAATGGCTAAAGCAGAAATTGTTAAGACAGCGCAAATAGGTACGAATGAATACCTTTTGCATTTTATTTCTGTTTTGGTGGTTTAAGCTAATCAATCCGCAATCGAAATATTGTAAACATATAACACCGTGGGAGAACTACTGCTTCAAGCATATCTGTTTGTCACTTAGCAGCCGGAATATTGATAAACGTTTTATTAGATATCGGAACAAAGGTCGAACTAATAACAAGGTCGATGGCGTGCAATGGAGTTGATTGACTTACAGTGACATGCATGCAAAACGAATAAGAATGCTAATCTTCTTGGCGAACTCTTATAATGTAACATGTTGCAAATACTAAAAGCAGAGGTCCATCAGTTATTCCGAATATTGTAAATCTGCAACAGAAAGTGATCAATAAATTCATTGTAAACTACAATTGTCAATGATAGCAGTAATCCACGGTATTCGTTTTATGAAACCAGTCACCTTAATTTTCAACTCTAAAACCTGATTATAAAAAACAAGAGGAAAACCCCCTAGTTCTTTTCTATCAACCACCTTGAATACGTCTCTCCGGTAGAAAGTGGAGGACCTGTAATGATACAAAATATTTCGAAAGATTAATGTAGGACCTCTAGCAGGTGGCGCACGATCTTACTTACATACAGTGCACCCGAAGCTTTCCGATTTCCTGTCTTTGTGATTCAAAACACTTCTAGTAACCCGCTCATCGATACTAACAAATTTGATTTCTCCACAATCTAGCTTTCAGGCAAAGTCCCTGTTGCGCTGGTTGTGTACCGAACCGCTCGGATGAATTTGAACAGTACAGATTGCAAGTGGACGGAAAGCAGGTTAAAGGTAGTATCCTCCATATTTGCATATTACGGTAGTTATTTTGACCAGTAAGGAACTCAAAATACCGTTATGATGGTCCCGTGACATTTCATCGCACGTGAACTCACATACAAGGAAGCCGAATCAGGAACAGAAATGAAGCGTCCGGAAAAAACGGTATGGAATGAGAATCAGTCATGACGCTACGGTGGCTGCCGGTGAATAACCATGACATCTGTCTGTCTACACAGATTTTATTTATAATATTGGATAAGAAAAGTGCGCTTGATGCTGTCGCATCTTTTTTCAATTTACTACAGATGGTGAGCAATTAAACTAAAGGAAAAGAATAGGCGATATTCTGTGGTATACATACTAATATCGAAGTATATAAACGGCTCACAGACATTAGAAAAGGTAAGCACAGGAAAAAATAACTGGAGGATGAGGTTAGTCCAAATTGGAGTCAATGGGTATTATTTTTTTGTTGTCCGATAGCACAAGGAAGACTGCACTGAGTATTATTGTAGTTAACCTGCACTGTATTCATCTTTCAGTTTTATAGGGTGGTAGAAAAGTTTCCGTTTAGGTGTTACTGTTTATTCCCTTCTCCATATGTTACGCTACACTTACCGGGTATATATATATTTAGCTGCGCATGTTATCATACTATTATTAATAGATCTTTACATTATCCTTCCTCTATGCATCGATGTGTCCTTCCTCACCGGCTCGATTTATCAACCCCACATCTCGGTTGAAGTAGTTTTTCTTTCAATTCTGCCGTTCCCAATAACTACTTCCTGTCACTCACCCTACTTTTCTCTCATGTTCACGTTCACAAACACCCACATATACGCCTACGCAATTGATTGTTTGCTCAGTTTGATAATTGCAGTTGTATCAATAATCCAACTCAATTGAAGGTTTCAATCAGAGGAATCTTGGCTATTTTCTACGGTAAATTTAAACGCTATTATACATGTGACGGCGTAAAGGCAAATAAAACGTCTAAGATGTTACCAACGAGTTAAAGTTGAAATCCGCGCATTAGAAACTTCGCCTATCGGTGCTCACGAAAGGCGATTGAACACGGTACCGAATACATGTGACTTGCTACGAAACGCAATAAACTGAAGCAGTAAAGTTAAGTAGACTTTCTTTGCAATGCCGTGTTTCAACGCACTCATCCTAAATATATGAAAAACATAGTATCTTAATAAACACTCATCCAGATATAAAGAAAGTCTTAAAGATAGTTCTTTCGAGGTTTTATGCATTCACCGAAATACAGCTGCACTGATTAAACGATCTCCTACGAGATCCGGATTGATTGATTCTCAGACAGACGTACAATAAAGTTCTCAATTTTGTGATGCGCCATCCTTCTAGAAACATGCCGGTTGAATGAAGGAACTTCGTTTGTGGTTTCATATATTCACTCAAAAATGCAATGCAAACAATGTATAGGTGTTGATCATTCATCAATGAATCTACATTCCACTCAGACGTACCATCTAACCAGCCTCTGCAGTTGTGTTGTCGCAGTACTGCTGATCTCGTAGCACTCCTTGATTCTGATTGCTGAGTTTCTATTGCATGACAGGAAGAAGTGACATTATAGATAGTTTTAAATCGCAACAACAGTTTCATCGGAACTAACAAACTTGGGATTTCAACCATTCATCGGAAAACATATTTCCTAATGTTAGTACCCAAATCTCTCAGTTTATGACTGTCGTGGTTACTGACAAAGTACTGAAAATCGGTTCTCGTAGCTCAGGTGAACTGAATGCTATGTCGTCTGTTCGCCGAGCTTTGCAATTGGTTTGCAGTAGTTTCGTCACCGGCCGAGGTGACTGCAGCACCGACATACTCAAGAAGAAAGAAGAAAGATATCTCCTCGGAGTATTTTCTCTCAGCGGCTACATCTACAACTTTATCAAAAGAACTCTAACCCCCAAAAAGACGAAACAACAGACCGAGAATCGGGAACAAGAAGGACCCTACAATACATCAAGAACGTTTCGGAAATGACGGCAAGACTGTTCCGTTTATATGGAGTCCAAGTAGCCCACAAACCGACTGCCTGTCTGAAGAGACTCCTGTCAAAACCAAAGAAGAGAACAATGGAGAAGGACAAGAGCAACGTCATCTACAAAATAAATTGCAAGAAATGCTCAAAACACTATATCGGACAGACTCGGAGAAAATTGTCAACAAGGATTTGTGAACACCAATCGGCAGTCAAGAGACATCACCCACTATCTTTGATTTCCCTCCAGAGGATCAAGAGGGACATCAATTTGACTTCGACTCAGTGAAAACTATCGACCAAGCCCGGTCGGAATACGCCAGAGAATTTCTCGATGTTTGGCACTTTTCAATCAACTCACTAAACAGGCACATCAAACTAGATCACATGTACACGCCAACGCAACTCGAGGACCAAATGATGCAACACAAAATGGTTATGCCGTGACCTGAGAACGGACCGAAACTACAATCAAGATGGATGGACAACCATCCCCCTTACCAACCTCACCCCCACGCACCAGTTTGATGGTGAACCAAGTCGAACACGATGAGAACAAGGGACAAAAATGGTTGGTGCAGAAGAACACATATAAACGAACGGATACAAGCAGAAGATTGCCATTTCACAAGCACTGATGATTTCACCTCAGCTGGTGATGAAACGTTGGCAAACAAATTGCCAAAGTCGCCGAACAGGCGAAATAGAATTGTCCTGGCTAATTTAACTCTACGCTTCGTTTGTTAATAACTGTGTTTTAAGTGAGGTTGTTTAGATCCTACTTGATGTTTCGTCTTGTGCTCTGCCCGATCTCGATGAATGTCATTGCTGGTAGGAGATCTGATATTGTCCGGAGTACGATTCTATATGCAACCATCAACACATGAACTCGTCATTTCAGTTTTCGGGGAGTTCAGCATCCGTCTTTGCGGCATCTGAGTTCCTTCTTACATTCGACTGTATGTAAGCTTACGGGATATAGCGCATTAATAAAATACGCAAGTGAACAAATTTTCGAGATGCTTTTAAGTCGTATGTGAATTCCAAAACCACGCTTGTCTATTACTGTTTATGAGTGTTTTCTTCAGTCATTGATATTGTAACTATTTTTAATGTATATGAACATTTTCTGATTTTAATCCAATGCCAATTTACAAACTTAATTGTTTTGATATTGGTTTCACTTCTTGAGGGCTTAGATACTTTCAATACGTATCTGAATATCTGTCAAAGCGACGAGAGAGTTAGTTTATCGTTACTCTTCACACAGGTTTTATTGGGTGAATATGAAACTCTTAGATGCCAAGACTGAATTCAACAAATAAGTTAATCAAAATTTACCTAAATTTGTTCAAATACTGAATTCCCAAAGACTAAGATACACACAAGAGCAATACCATAAAATTTCTGTCTATCATCAATTCATATCAACTTGCGAACAATTTTGGGCTGTCGACCGTGTAGCTGGTCGGTAAGGGTCTTGGTTTCCAGCCCGAAAATCCACGGGCACATGTTTCGTTACCGGGCTAGGCAACATCGTCTGCGATCAAGTCTTCCAGCTCGGAGAACACGCTAACACTTACGTTCCCATCCCGAGCTTCAATCACTCGACATCATTTCCATTGTGTAACTGTGATACTTAAAATACACACGCAAAGGTTTGCAACACACTAAACCTCACTTCACTAATAGGTGTCCTTAGATGAATTAGAACTATACATATCCCAAACACAACCATCATTATTAGGTTGAAGAATCATACATATGAAGCTCTTGAGATCGCACTGTATAAAGCTGTGATAAAATCCCAAAAGACTCTGAATTAAGAGAGCCTGCTAGTAGTGTGTAGCAAAGGGTATATTTTTCATAGAACACATTTGTTTCTTTATATGTGAGTTAAAAAGCAGCCATTTCTGTTCAGAATTTTCTCACAGTATTTTACTTCGACTGGGTATATACTCAAAAGCGTGTTCACCTATAGAACATAACAGAATTCATAACCACAATGACCAGTGGAGGTGGCAGTAAAGTCCGAAAATATGCTACCTGATTATCATAAGGTACAATCGGTGTTTAGGTAAAGCAACAAATCAGTTGAAATGTAAACCCAATCCGAAACCACCTCAGGGAGTCAAAGGGTTGAGGAATGTATCGATTTACCATCCTCCATGGAACACACTCACAACCAACGAGTCGAGATGTAATTGGGCTAGTTTTTTTGTGACTCCAGATAAACAAAATGCAAGAATGTGATGCTTAGTTTATAAAACGAAGAACAAAACATACATGGCATTAATCGGTAGTTTTTGTTGTAAATTTAAGCTTGGCATATACAGAGAGAAAAGTGAGATGATACATTCCTAAAGTGTGTGCCATGAAATTTGACCGGATCAAAGTCGTATCATACTTCATGTCATCAACCTGTTCTGGATTATGATCAGAATTCGACTGGAGGTCGAGGATGTATCCTAAATCCCAATATGCTTTCACCGATAGCTCCGTTCAGGCAACAGTTGTATCTTGAAGATAAACTTGTATGACGTGACCAGTGTTCAACGAACCATTGGATTTGACTGACGGGCGTAACATCGAATCCTGTCAAATGAAATGTCACCGGGGCATACTCGATGGAATCTTAAAATAATTCGCGTTCCAGGTTGCACAATAATCTCACCTTAGTTCAGAACCGCAGCTCCACAAATCCGACTACCAGAGTTCGAGATTAATGCAAAATACTCTTTACCTGTTTCAGGTTGTGTGAAAATCACTGATCTTTATAAAAATTATTAAATGCTTTGATCACATATCTGAAAATCGTTGATAGAGGATTGGTAGCACGGTATATACATTTTCAATTCATACCAGACGATATTCTTCACAGACAAATATTCAACAACCACCAACCTAATTTTCATCTCAAAAGGTGAAGCACAGCGCGATACACAAATACAGATTGAAACATTAGAAGGAATAGAAAACCGATCGTGATGAATTTTTCAGAAACATACTGCGTTGCAATTAATCACAATGAGTCTTGGTTCTGTAAGAAAAGCATCCGAGTAACAAACTTGTCAGTGTTCATAAATACCAGAATGGGCATGCTTTTGCTTATAATGAAAATGAGTTTAAGAATAAGGGAGAAAATCAGTGATTAATATTGCTCAAACATTTCTATCAGTTATAATTTTGAGATACTATTTTGATTGATATAGTGACCAGGCAACAAAAGTACTGGATGATGCAAATAAATACACGGAATGATTAGAAATAACTTTTCATCATTTCTAATTTTTTCTTTTACAATTTAAATTTACGTTTACTGATATTTTATTTATAGTGAGGAAGAATTAATGCTGAATGTAACATACAGCAATGAGCAACTGAGATCAGGTTCGATTAAGCAGAAAGCACCAGAAAGCTTTAGTGTTTGGGCCATATTTTACGCTTACTGTTTTTTAGTGATAAAATATCTTTTTGTCATAATCCACGATGAATAGACCTCAGAACCAAACCCTTTGAAGGGTTGAGCTACTATTTCTTACCAACTTTGCATTCGAGAATTTATCGATCAATTTGTCCAATATGCTTGCTTTACCCATATGCAAAAAATAATTCGTGTTAAAAATTTTTGATGCTACGATGAAAATTCATGCTGCATTGTTTGAAGTACCAGTCACTAATCAATCACACAAATACTCCAAATCGCGGAAAAGGCATTCGTGCCGGCCGGNTACTAATCCCAGCAAGATTATGGCACCTATGTCCGTTCTTTGTTTGGGTAGCTTCCGGATCTATCCTACTTGCTCCAGCGAAAAGAATTTTGAACCTCGTCTTCAGCAGTCATGGCTCAGTGATGATGTGGAAGATTTTGTAGTTCAGCTAGATGATTTCGTCTGCTTCTGGCAGGATAGACAACGGTGTAGGATGAAGTTGGGAGTCGGTGTGGTTACTTACATCAATTCCAAGTGATATGGTAAGCACAAAGCATCTATCAAGTTTTCATAAAATGGCATTAACCGCTTAACTCTCGTCTGTCACCCTAAATCTTTCCGATTCCATTTTATTGCCATCACCAACTTGTACAATGCACCCCATTGTAGGTTCTCAGACACTGATACATTATGATCATTTCCTACCGGCTATTGCCCAGTCTCATGCCGACAGCTTGCATCGAATAATTGCTGACATTAACCACTCTCCCTCTACGCTTTACTCTGTCTAAACCTCAGTGACTCTATGGTGAATAAACTGGAAGAATCAACACCTTTTCT
>UZAN01040180.1:52028-87935 GCA_900618425.1 Echinostoma caproni
AGACCGCAATGCAGCGACTGTTTTCTGATCAATAGTTACCTAGCACGGATTCTCTTTGTGCAAGTCAGTTATTTGGTACGAGGAACTGTAAATCTATATGGCTGGTTATCAAACTATTCTGCAGGCAGAAGAAAATCATGTCCAGTTCTTCTATTGATATTGAACAACGACATTCTACATTTATTCCTCTTTCAACTGACACATGCCCTAATTATGTTGACTCGAGTTACCCGCACATCCCATCTTCGTTTAGACCCAGTAACTCTAGTTAAATGTACAATCACTTGCGTTCTCTCGAGGTGTCGACTGCACCTGGTCCAGAAAACCTTAGTCCTACACTTCCTAAACATAGCGCTGTATCGCTGTCTCACATTATTGCACACAGCTAATCTTTCATTCGAGCTGTGAACTATTCCGCATTGCTGGCGCCCGGTGAGAATTATACCCAACGGTAATGGCTCTAATAGCGAAGCGTTTCAGGAGCTTCCTCTCACTGATTTGATATTGATGGAGCGGTCAGTTCTGCATCACCTTCAGTTATCTTTCGTCACCACTGATGACATTTATTAGTTTGCATACAAACAGAACCGCTGAACACTGGATGTCATTTCTTTTCTATTTCACTTCATCTGCAAGTCACTAAACAAGAAAGCCAAATTTGTGCACTGGACGTTTCTTGATTATTCTTCCGCTTTTGATTCGGGTGTCCCGTTGTCTTTTACTTAACACGCTGCAGTCGTTTGATTGTCCCACTACTGTTCTTGAATGGCTTCGCGGTCACTTTTCGCAAAGATACCGGTTTGGTAAATTGGGGCTAGGAAAATCAGTGCCATCACTCTCTAGTTTGGGGTGTACTTGAAGGTGCTGTATTATAACCCTATCTTTTTGCAACTTATATCAGTGACTTAACTATTACTACCCCTATGCGACATTCTAAGTATGCTGATGATTTCGCCATTTCTGTTTCCGTATCTAACCAATCTGAACTGGCTGCATATAACACAAACTTCTCCCACCTGGTTACATATTCCACTTTATACGGTCTTAATCATAATCCCGGAAAATGTCTTGAATGTGTTCTTCCTTTGAGCCGTTCCCCATCTCCCTGCGACAATTCATAGATTCAGAGGAAGCAGGTGAGCAAAGTCAGTTATGTGAAGTAATTAAGTACCACACTTAAAAGTAACCTTCCGTGGTCTTTACATACCCAAACTGTCGCTCGCTAGCTGAAAGTGCTCACCATTCAGATAAAAAGACTACGCCACTTCCGCTCTGTGTAAAGAGCTTTTGTTCGAGAATATGTTCCCCTTATACCCATTTACTGCTCCCCTGTGATTTTCCCTGGTTTGCTGAAGGCCTATTTCAAGCCGCCGAGGAGTGCTCTAGTAATAATCAGCCGTGTCTCCCAAGTTTCTTTATCTTTTCTGAATGACTGTACCTGCGATGTTCATACCGATGCGTGTTTGAAGTTTGTGGATCATACTCTATCTGAATGCACTCATCTATTACACAGTGATCTGTGTGCATGCAACTCCCACCCTTCTACTGGTTCCAAATGAAACCTCATTCCATCTTAAATATCTACATACAGAAAATGTTTGGCATACTATATTTCCCGGGTGTTGTCCAACAAGCAGGGTTTGTTCTGAGCTATCTAATGCATTTATTGGTTAATTTACAATTTTGCACACTTGAAGTCCCACTTTTTCCCTTTTTCCATTATTTTGATGTTAGTCTCTGTATCGATGAAAGTTTGTATATAACTTGCCAAAGCTTCAATACAATGCAATACAATTATGGGAACATTCACTCTCCGTGATACCTAGAAAGTTTTGTTCAAACTATATTCCACCGCAAGACAATATTACAATATGCCGGAACCAAACACTCTTCGATTGGTACGCTAAAGGAGATAAATTCGTGAAATTGGAAGCATTTTATTATACGATGTTGCCCACAAACTATTTTATACTAGGAATATGTGTAATTCTTAACATCTTACTTTCAGCAGAACATAATAGTCCGATGTGCATCATGGTACTGTATCGTGATTCACACAAATACTGAACGGTGTATAATGATATGTTTATTGGTTTGAACACCGTGGCCGTTCTACGGTTTTTGTAAGCGCATCTGACTCTCTTTGAAACCGCCCTTCGTAAAGCACCGTACCATACTGGACAGGCGAAGACTTGGCTCGATAAAGACTATGTCTGAGCGCCGAGAGCTAAGGGATTATTGGTGTGCATACTTGCATAAGGCACCAACCAGGATACTGATATAAAGCAAAGCAGAGCTTGTGTTTGTCTGTTATAAAAAGCAACGTAAGTATACTATACTATACTATCGGCCTTTAGCAATAAATATCATCAGTATGTGCAACGCACTGTTCATTAGTAAAAACGCAATTAGTCATTCAGGAGAATATTATAAAACACTCTTTTGCTTATCATTGCATCCTATAAATGAATTTCTATGAAAGTCAGATGGTTCGTATTAAAAGGCATTTATTCTACTAATTGAATTTCTCCAGCTCTGGCTTATTAGTTGCAACGCGATTTTTCGCCGACAGTAGTGTCATTCTTAGACTATAAAATTATTTGATATTATATATTCGCCCTCTTTTAAAGGTTTGTTGAACTGTTTCATCTTTATCATTGCAGTTCTACCGTGTCGAGCAATTCAGTGCAGCTTAATATTATCAATAACGGAAACAGAACTCAAAGAACGAAAAAAACGGTGATAATACAGTAGAAGATATTTTCCTAATATCGCGACTCAGTTCACTCAGTCTGATTTGGGCCAGGATTTACATATACATACCTACGTGATCCTGCGAAGTGAATTGCTTCGGTTGAGCTGTAAGATGTTGATCTGATTACATTTAAAAATATCAGATAATCTAGATAACGGGATGAGCGCCAAAACTCGGAACCTGCAATTAGAAGTCGGTTTAATGAACCGATTCAAACAGTTAACGTGCTTGAGGCATTTTGTCCCAGCTAATCGGTTAAGAGAGGATTATCAAATTAAGTTAATTTTCACATACTATCTGCGGCTGAGGCAATTTCAATCTACCCCATAGATCCTCACCTCCGATCTGAGCAGAAACAGTCCGTGTGAAATTTGAGATTTACAATGCTATTCTGCATAGCTGATTGATGAAATCGATTCAAAATATTCCTAATGCCATAGTTTTATTTTAAATGCATAGTTGAGTGTTGGTCAACATTGATCGCTTCCAAAAGGAACTGGCCTTGTACTCTCAGGAGGTATGCTGGTTATTAAGTGTTCTCTGTGGTGATAGGTAGGAGGTTGCGCGGAATGAGAGGAAGAAGAACCGAATTTCTGCTGTCGGCATACCCACATAATTTAAATTCATACAAAAAGCTTGACATTGTCTCTACAGGTAGATGAAACAAAACAGATAAAAAACTGTTTCTGCAAGTATGACGATATTTCACATGAGGTTGACTGGAAAAAGGTATTATGCAACCTGTGAAAAGGGATTATCTGCTCTGATGTTATCAGAGACTAAAAATCCTGTTGAGTTGTGTACCAGTGCACATATTCATTTTTTAATCGTGGCGTATCCCTCCGATATATCAACTATTTTGAGAGATTTTACTTCTTTCTAGAACGTCTCATAAGTAGATGAATGCAAGTTTACTAACAACTGTGGCTTATCGGACCTATGAGTGAAGTTTGTTGAATAATCTTTATTCTAACATTGCCTAGGCGGAATGTCTTAGATCGCATTGATGCCGACAAAATCGTACACTGATATCCTTTTCCATCCCTACAAGAAGCTTAACACCTTTAAAAATACATTTTAAACTAGAATGAGTTCATTGTTAAGTACCAGATTGACTTCATGGATAGGTACACATAGGGATAAATGTTTCTTCTTCCTTTTTTAGTTTATTTAGTATAAAATTGTGCAGTAAACTATGAGAAAGAGGATCGCGGACGTAAACAGGCTGCCTACGAAAACACAGAAATGGATAAAATGGGCGGCGGTAGCGGGAATAACCCAGCACTTCTGGGTCACTACTCTGACCAGTTTAATCAACCGACCACCACCACTCTTTTGTGGCCTGGTTTTTTAAAGCGAGAACCCTATCTAGACATTCAGGACTTGCAAAAAGAAAGAATAAGTGAAATACATCTTAAAAGTACGTTGAAACAGCTGGATATTGAATTTGGTGGGGTGTATTGTCATTCAATGAAATAAATCCATTTGATTCAACTCCTGTTATTTTTTCCACTTTTGACCTCGGCAGCAGAACGACCTATGTCTATGTTTCTGACGGAGATCTAACTGCAAAATTGTCGGTAACAACCGGAAACTTTAAATACTCAGCTACCCGGCCGACGGTCAAGTGCATGAATTAATGAAATAATCTGTCGTCCAAGAGAGGTCACACACATCAGGGTCTGCAAATAGTTGTTCGGATTTGAGCGCCACTATTGGGCTGTCACTAATTAACCGATGAGACATATATTATGTTTTGTCAAAACAGAAAGAAGACAAATGTCGCGAGATGTTAACATTTCGTTTAATCTTCTCAGTCGCTGACGTAAAACAAACAGGCACTTATGTACCACATGGTATTAATCAATTATGGTGAATGAACGTGTGCAAGCATACAAAGATTGCAAAATTCAGAAGTAGAAGGTCAATTCCACGGTAAGTGGATTGGTTGTATCAAAAACGTCTGTGCACGCAAGGTCGGGTGATGTAATCAAATAAGTAGTGCTTTACTAAGCGCCAAAAGTTTATCAGTTCGATTACATAACAGTGCTTTGACAGACGAATTAGGGTCAACATTGTATCTTGTTGCCATGAGATGTTTTGTAACAGATAATCCTGGGTATTTGTAATCACTTGGCTATCATTTATCGGTTGTGTCATCGATTTCACCAACCACTTTGGAATGTGTTCGGCCATCCGCTGTGACAGCTGACGGTTTGTTCTTCTTATGTACGCGTCACCGCAACTACGGGTGAGCTGGTATACAGTGTGTGAGACGGAACTGGCTGGCCAGCCATGTTTACGTTTGTCCAAATCGATTCCACGAGTGGAGGCAATGAGTTGAGCAGCTGGGAATGTTCGGTCTGGAGCTGACCCCAACTTCTGGCGCACATCATTGTAAATGTGATCACCTTTGAACTCAAGCTTGGTATAGATAGCCTTTTTACTGACGTTTTGGGATCGGTTACCTTTGGGAAATGGTCTAATGTAAATATCTACAGACCTTTCGGGGTAACGATTGTTTACCAATGTTCTCCTTAAGAAATCCTGTTCTGCCTTCAGTGCAACTGGAGAACAAATGTTTTTCGCTCGATGAAATAGGGTTCTCGCAAGCCCACGTTTATAAATCATGGGGAAAAAGCTAGAAAAGTACAGGTATTGACCTTTCCATGTCGCTTTTTGGTAGACTGAGCGTTGTAGTGCCCCATTTATCCGACTTGTCACTTTTATATCAAGAAAAGCTAAAGTGCTATGGTTTCCGTTTCATGAGATACGGATGGATGTGGATGGACAGAATCAAACTGTTTTCAAAGTGTATTAAATGTTCATAATTTATAAGAATGAAAATATCATCCACGTAACGTTTGTACAGGGTGGACTTAGAAATATTATCACTTAGCTTTTTCTCAATCATGCCTAGAAAAACATCTGTCAAAAGGGACCCGATGGACTGCCCACTGCGACGTCATTGATCTGTTTGTTTGTGGTCCCTTCAAACTCAAAACGAGTGTTTTCTGTACAAATAAGAATAAGTTCTCTTAAGTATTCAAGACGAATATTGGGTTGAAAATTATTTGAGGAAATATAATGGCATAAAAAGTCAACTGTTCCATAAAGTGGTACATTAGTAAAAAGTGAATCCATATCTATCGAATACATTCTCTCCTGAGATATTGTAATATTATCCAAAATATTAGAGAAATCAGAAGAATCTTTCACACAGTGAGGCATGAGAGATTTACGAATGGAATCAAGAATGTCTACCAGCCATCGGGTGAGCTTGTGATACGGCGAGTTTTGCATGCACAGAATTGGTCGGAGTGGAGTCCCAACTTTGTGAATTTTGGGAGAACCCCTCATTTGCAAAGTTTCCGTTCCTATTGGCTTCAGTTATTTGTACTGGGCTTCGGAAATGTAACCATGAAAAAAACATCTGTAGCTTTCTTGTAATAGGGCCTTTGGTTAGATGATCGTTGTCTGTTGTACCGTTGATTTGGAATTTCGTAGCATTCGAAAGAATTTCGATCATTTTGGCGATATAACTGTCTTTTGTTATAATCACTGCTTCAGATCCTTCGCACGGTTTCAGAAATTTTAAGTTCTCTGGAGTTCTTTGCTATATATGTGCCTGTTTGTTTTAAGTCAGCGACTGAGAAGGTTAAACGAAATGTTAAGATCTCGCGACATTTGTCTTGATTCTGTTTTGATGAAGCGGATAAAGGGAACTCAATGCTTCAAATCTATCATGTTGTCTGAGTTTATAAGTAATTTTCGCCATGCTTTTTGGGAGTGGGGATATTTAAATATTTGGTTGATAGCTGATACAGGTTTAACCTGAAGGCAGCATTCAAGTGTGCCCTAGAACATCCATAAATAGGAAAGAAGGAGTAAACAGGAGAAAATTTAACGAACTAGTAATTTGGCTTAGAAAAACTGAAAACAATTTGATGCAGAATTTTGTCGTATCATGAACATTTTGCGAAATTTTCTTCTCTTCCAGTTGCGTTTTCACAAGCATTCTTCTAAACAATCATAAATCTTGTTTCCCGGTTACCCGAAATTTCCTCTTTTTCACGTTGTTGACCAAATAATTGTAAAAAACTATTGAAAAAACACGAATTCTGTGGGAGTCCATACTTATATTTCACCCAAATTGAATATGATATCTCCTTTTGTTGCCAAGGGTTTTCGTGCTTCGAACAATCACATGATCTCAGTTACACCAATGTTTAACAGTTAACGTAACAATAACTAAACTTGTTACGCACAAAGCCTATTAGGTGTATAAAAACAAATTTCATCTGGTTACTCCAGTTTCATTCAATTCTATGGAAGAAATAATAGACAAATTAAACTTATTCATCTTTTAAGCAGTAGTCTATAAAGCACCTAAGTGGCTTCTACAATGAATAGGGCAAACTCTTTTATGTTAGAAACCTATTTCTCGTGGGCTATATTATTAAGTTTATGCGTTTCAATTACCTTTATTATTGAATTGCATTTGATCATCTCATTACGTACTCAGTCCCCCATCGTATGCGTCATTATTTCGTCCAGTGGCATAGGAATTGTTTTGATCGATTCAGTGAATGATTGTTTGTTTCGACTAAAACCATCTCCGTTGTTCTTTCATTTGGCTCATGGTTGTTTCATCATTATGATTTCCGGATTACTTTTTCGTGGCAATTAGTCTGACACAATACAACTATCCATTTCTTTCAGTCGTCATTCGTTTTGGTCGGCGATTCTACTGGCCTGATTCCCGATGAAAATTTATGTTCGATGATTCCCGCACACCCTGACCGAAATAAGGTGCATACTTTCAGTTCCAACTAAAAGTAAAATCGACGTTTCACAGCAGTGGAAATATGATCAGGAATGTGAACTGATAATCTTTCGATAGAAAAAATATTTTGAAAGCACTGTTCAGGTTCAACGCGATGCTTCTTTTGAGTCAAACAGAAAGTTATACCTAAATTCCTACCAACATCTAAATACCCTGCCCAATTCATGCATATGTGATACAATTTGTTCAGTACGCACAGTTTTATATATTATTTATAGTCAGTAATCGAGCATTTCTCAGGTAAGGATTTCCCAGTGTGAATTTTAATAAATTCGGTTTCTACATGGATAATAACTATTAGAATTGCAATGAAAAGTCTTCGGCAAACAGGGTTTATAGAACCTATAGAGTAGCATGTTTGGCGGAGTTTAGTGGTCCGCGATCTGTCTTATAGTGAGTTTGAAAATGAAAATTTTCTGTACACAGGAATGATGTACATTTCTTGGTAATGAGCATACCAAACGACAGTTCAAAAAGTCCTTGGCTTCAGAGGCTCGCTCCCATGCTCCTCAAGAAGTCGTAACGTAGTGGCATACTAGTATCTTGGCAGTTGAAAATAATCTCAAAGCATTTCCCTGCAAACATCAAGCTAGATACCAGGTCGCACTACGCAACCGCTCAGTTTCAGGCATCTGCATTCCAGTGGTCGTCAGTGAAATGTGCGCTCGTTGCTTGGCAAAATGACAGAAGTAATAGATCTGATTAGGAAACGTGAATATTCAAAGTTTGGAGTCGTAATGCTTCAGGAGAGCTAGCTCTACAATGAAATTGATGATAACATTATAAAAATCTAACAACTTTTCCATCTGCCGAATTGACCGACCCGTTCCGGTTCACCAACGAGGCGGTGGTGCTTTCAAATACATAAATAACAATTGGTGCCACTCAGTCAAACGAGGTTTTGTGTATTCTACTGTTTTTTTCAATACTGTACAAGTGTCGATTTGAACACCTTAGCTACTACAGGAACATTATTTTTCGCCTTCTTGTTCCATTGATCATTTTATTCACCGCTTAAATCAATTAGGTAAAATCTTCCTTCTTTATCGTGTTTGGTGACTTCAATAGATTTGATCTCACGTTTTGACTACCCTTGGACTACAGAATGTTGTTAACTTTCCGACCAGACTCGAGGCTTGTCTTGATCTGTGTTTCGTTACCGACCTGAATTTATTTAACTTGCACAGCAGTTCCCCTATGGCCACCTCTGATCATGCAACAGTGAAACCATCTCCCATGATTTACAGTAGATTCAATCCTCAGTTCTATACACTGCATCGCGATCGTCGTCTTCGGTGACTTCAATCTCAGCCCGAAAGCCTCTCCAGTCTAAGATATATATTATATTATATTATATTATTATATATTTTATTATTATTATATTATTATATTATACTTTTATATTATATAGCGACGCTTTTAATTGTGGTGATAGGCCCAAATTTCTTCACACACTCGCTGAGAAGAGTATTCAGTAAATATTTTACCTATCCATTACAGTTTACTAAATAAAAGGGTCGCAACTCCACTTTGTACCCTCCATTCAAGAAGTCTTCAAGGTGCTATTTTTTCTCCCTTATTGTTCACAACCTATATTTCTTCCATGCCTGCTTTTGATAATTGTTTGCTCATTAAGTATACCGATCATTTTGTGTATGGTTTAAAGTTGTAGAATTACTCCGTGTACCCGAATCGTATGCAGAATATCTCACTACTCACCGATTGGTCTTCACAATAAAATCTTAGAATGAATCCTTCCAGGTGTAAAGATGTCTTATTTTTTTGCTAAAGAGTGACCAATACCTTGATGTGATGAACTCTTGCCAGTATGTGATTGTCAATGGAGAACAATTTTCCAGAGCATGCTCCGTCAAATATGTTGGAGGTACCATTTCCCGCAATCTTACTTCATCTTCGAGACATTTCACAAAGTCAAAAGACTCACGTTTTACATTATTCGCTTGAAAATGCTATCTACCGCAAGTCACTTGATAAAACGTTTTCTCTTCTCTATTATCTTTCTACACTGGCTTTATGCATCCCCAGTTAATTTTCCGGGTCTTGTTATCAAAACTTCAGACTCATATGTACATCCATCAAACGTGTATGTCGATACAGTGGTAGATCTCGAGAGAATGTTGTGCAGTTTATTATTTCACAGCACCTTAGGGCTTGCCAGAAACTTTCCACCGGAATATTGCTAGATCCATCTCACCCACTGTACTCTCAATTTAGTCAGTGTTTCTCCACACCTAGCACTCGCTCCATGTATAAGCATATAGCAGCGCTCACCAAGTCTTTTATAATACCGTATCTGGCACGGTTTCTTACTAACACTGATCTTGTCATTGGGACCCTTAAACAAAACTTTGCTAAATTTCCCTTATTTGTTTGTATGTGCAACGTATCATCGTGTTTTTTACCATGCTAGTTCCACAGAAGAGTGATTATGTAGTACCAGGATGTTCATCCACTATGGGGCAAATTAAAGCCGCTTCTTGACTGGACTTGACTTCAAAAAGTGAGAAGTCTGAGATTTACACATAAATCTTTTCATTTAAAAAACGAGTAGATATTCTTCATTCAAAACAAGGACTGTCCACTCTTGTCTGATGCGAAATGTCAGCCGTTTGTGACAATATGGTTAGAAATGTTACCACCAGCCTGTAAATTACAGCAAAATACAGTGAAGACAACTATAAAACGTATTTAAAACGTACACAGTTCATCCCAATGCCGCTACTGCAGTGTTCCTTAAACGATGTATATTAGAGAATATTTGCGTTCACAAACGATAAACTTTGTGTGATTAAGCTATCCTGTCTTGAATTCGGCACAAACCAATAAAACCCTCCTCAGAGTTCCTTTTTCCGATTGTGGTGACCACTACTACCGACTGAAGCTGGGTGTGACTTTCCATTGGGACGAGTGAGCATTGAATGTCCAGAGTTCATGGACGCCATGTGAACTGAATTTCGACTTCACCTATGTTTTTTCTGCCTTCGGATGCCAAGACACACGCGCAATCCATTCAAGCGGCACACAGAACGCTCTTACTTCTCCCTACCCCGAGAGGGATGTAATCCCTTGGTTTTCATTCACTCTCACACCCCTTCCTCCATCCACCAAAATGGTTTCGTTTCCTGTTTATGATAATTATGAATCACATGTTACATTCGGAAAAATGTTCACACAAACCCGCATCACGTGATGATCCCGTGCGCACCCGGTTATTATGGGTTTTGAGCCAGTGCACAATTCATTGATTACACTTCCAAATGCGAGACAATAAAAAGTATGCATTTATTATCCACCGTTTCTTTTTGATAGATTTTTTCAGCAACTATAGTTGTAATGACATTTTTTCTCCTCGTTGCATGCCACTAAAATCAGTCGGCGTATTTATGACTGCTTCAAATTTCGTGTGTTGCTCAAATGCAAGGCGCGTATGAATAGGTAACCAAAAGGCATTTACCCGCTGGTCCCACTGGACCAGAGAACGGGATTGATATGAGACATTTATTACTCTCCCAATTTATTTCCAACTCTTCCCGGAGACTGACCACAATCCAATCGAGTTAAACCCCATCCATTGCTGCTCTGCCCGTGTGTCACCTCCACTCCACGGCTGCCCATGGAGGAAAAAGGGATTCACTTCTGACAAATTCAAGCAAATAAATGACAATTGAACCCTACCGAATTGATCACCTATCCGTTGTTCTCTTTTGGTCACGGATATTGAATGCCAGCTCAAAAAGATTGGTTGTTATGCAGAGGTTTTTTCCCGGGCACCACCCATCATAAAAATCAAATTCCAATGAAAGTACGTTGGAATTCAGGGCAAAAGAAGAGAGAAACTTGAAGGTAATCAGGGAATGCTAAGGAACATCGTTTTCGTAGAGATGAAGTAATGAGCAGAGATGATTGATCACGAAATTTGGAGACCGACCTAATCTAATCTGGATTTATTTCATATTTCTTTCCCTTTCCAGGTAAATTATAAGCTCAACCGGATGAATTAAGCCTCATTTGTTCTTTGGTTGAGTGACACTTGATGAGTTTCTCTACGCTGGAATCCACCTAAAACTGACTGTTGATCAAGTCGATGAGATGAGGAGCGCTGTAATTTCAATGGTGTTTGGGTCTGTGTAAAGTGATTTTGATCCACAATTATACTTGAACGCTGTACAATTCTTAGCAGTCACAGAAAAAAAAACCTAAAAAAGAAACTTGAATTATTTCCTTATGAAATTTGAAACAGTTATTTCATCAAAGTGCATTAGGTTTATTGAGCAAGTTACTGTGTATGACTAGATGTGGTTCCTTGTTTTGGGGTTCATCGTTGAAACAGTTTATTTGTCCGAGGAAATGCTGTCAAATGTGCTATGAATGTTTAAACGTAGTTTATGAACCGATGTACAATATGTTTATTAGCAGCAATCACGAATATTAAACCAAAGAGTTGTGATTTAACATTGAACTAGTTCTCACGCGGAAGATAAACAATAGTAATGGATCAGAAAGTATGGATAGATACATAGATAGATAGACAGTGGCAACTCAAATTATTCATTTATTTCACTGCCAACGAATTGAATTACTTCACAGAGTTACCGATTCGCAATGGTAGTAGCTTATATTGCTTGTTCTTTTTTTCTGTTATCTAAAACGTTAACCCTCGAATCATCAACTCACTTTGGACAATCACATTTGTTCAGCAATCTCAATGCAAAAAAGCGACAGTGCTAACTGGAATAATTGGTAATTTATTTGATCCTGATAGTTTGCTTGACTTACTGACCAACTGTTGACAGACAAACTCATCCATTGCCGTAGATCTTTTTAAATCCAGTGGTATTAAATCTTATGTTAAAATTTTGATGTATTTTGTCACACAGTGAGCCCGAGAGAAGTTTGAGTCTGAATAACTCACGTGATTTACGATCTTTCTGCGTGCGAACCAACAGATTTTCTGGATGTCAGTAATCTGACACTAAATTTGAGCATGTCATCTATTTAGAGCATTTATTTAATCTGACTCTGTCTCAAACTTTCTCGCGGAACAAACGATAAAGAAACCATTCATCCTGAGGGACTAAAGGCTTCTATAACACAACGTCGCACTCAAGAAGTAGTCTTCAAAGGAACAAACTGAAGTGAAAACTGAAATGCTGATAATAAACCATGGGTTTTCTCGATATTGTTTTCCGTGGATCGTTCTACATTCGCCGATATTTTTGGATTCACACTGTTGTCGGTTTCGTGGCACATAGGGACCTCCAACTTGTATTTAATTGAATGATAACAGAGCTATGCTAGATTACGAGCAGTCTGAAGACGTGCAGACTTGGTGAGGGTAATGTTAGTAATGGGGAAAGAATAATGAACATATAGAGGGAGTTGATAATTCCTACTACCAGTTAACTGCTACCAATGATGTAAACAAAATCTCCAACAAAATCAACTTACGAAATGAAAACCGTAATTCCTGTTGCAAGTGATATGAACCAATTTGAACTCGAGAGTCGAGCATTCCACTCAATTACTTTTCATAGATTTGATCTCTAACACTTGGTCTCATTTTAATAAAACAAGCCAACCAGTCAACAATTTCAAACATCCTCTTGTGGATAGAGGTTTAGTGAATACAGTTAATGAAGATTCGGCGATTGATCATTTAATGATGAGTCTTAATTTTTTCATTTTGGAAATGCGTGGACTGGATAGAATGTAAATCGTTGAATGCATCGATTCATATAAATTGATTTTAGTATGAGTTCATCTTTTAAAGACTTATGGATAACCCTTATACCTTATGTGACTATTCCAAACGTGAAGATGTGAAACGTTTCGTGGACAGACATTTTGATTGCATGTGTACTGTTCTGATTAATGATGATATTGCAAGATGATGTCTACTATAATTTACAGACCAAAGGTTCGGTAGCCCGCTTTTCGTCAACACAATGGTTTCACTTTTGACTGCAGACAAACTGGTCGTAATAACGATGAATCAATGCGCAGGTGCCGGAATACATCCCCAAGTGACTGAAAAGGTCCACCCCAAAAGTGCTAAAACAACTGTAATGAATCACATTCAAGGAATGAAAAGCGGAGTTAGCTCACTAGATGTGTGGTTCATTGTGCACAGTGACAAAATGGGAATCAGACGCGCTTGTTACCAAGATATTTAACCCAATTTTTTTCTACGCACAAAATAGATAAAAGCCGGGTTGACATTTGTTTAATAAAGAAAACAGCTGCAATTATAATTGCACTCTAGAACCCTTTCGGTCACCGTTCTTCAGATTTCAGTTAATCATTTGAACTTTCCTCGACAAATTTGGATTATCTTTTTATTGGTGTAATGATCAACGTTGTGCTTGATGTTAAAGTGCTCTTTCATCAGGAAGTCTTCCTGTGCAATACGTCTGAGTAGTGTAGTTTTCCTCACAGCATTCTTCTAAATGGATGGAAGTGATTCGGCCTGCTGCTGTTGTCGTTTTAAATAAAAGTGACCACTTAATATCGCTAAGGGTAATGGTAGCTCTATAGGATAACGCTAAAGAAGTGATGCAGACTACAGAGGAATATGAAAGAAATCTGAATGAAGGCTGTAGTCATCTATGGGAAGAAGGTCCTCGGCAAAAGATGGCTCAGGTTCAGTCAGCGATGAGTAACAAAGGAGAATCAACATGAACGTTCCGCCAGATAATTACGGATCGCTTTAATATAATATGGCATTTTGTCAAATCATATATATCATATATTAGTTTATTGTATGAATAGGTGATAAAAATGCACCCTAGATGGCACCAAAATGATTCAATATGGGATTTATAACGTTTTATCAACCTTCATATTTTGAGTTTGGTTTTAAACGTAGTCCTTCAGCCATGTCCGTAAGGACGAGAGACAGTAGAAAATTTTCACCCTTTGAACTACATATCATCGGCAAAAGCACGAATAGAATTAGGATCTCCGTATAAGATATGCACTTAAGACCAGGAAATTTGGTGCAAATAATCTGCGAGTGCATGCTAGTGTGAGGTTGTGTAAGAATGTTACGTCACACAAGAGAGAAAACAATGAAGTCCGTTGTGTTTGTCATTTGTTTTTGCTTCTCTTTAGCCCTCAACCCAACTTCGAAAGGTTCAAACAGACATTAAACCATTCTATCATGTGCTGTCAATGTTTCTGACACTCTGTTAATGCCCAAAGTAATATAAAAGTACAATATAACACTGTGATCAACATGGGAATTGGGTAACATTGACCCACTCTCATATGTATCATCCCTGTTTTCATCACTTTGAAAGCACATTTGTATTCACAAACAACTCACTCTAAAACTTTCCCACATTGCAGGAGACAAAGTTTGGAAAACGTGGTCATCACCCACAATTGTCAATATACATGTATGATGCTGGAAGCTAGGGTTTATGTCCCAAATGAGACTCATGTCACACCAGTTTGATCATAATCGGTATTTGTGGTAATTTTCTTACATCACTGTCATACGGATCCGACAGATGTTCGATTTTACCCTTAGATAATTTCGATGTCTGGGAGGAAATACTGTTAGAAGGGTCCAAGTCGTACCCCCCCCCCTCCCACTCGACGGCCGTGTGCTCAACCTTACTAAATTGCGGCTAGTTTGCGAAAAGTCTGAACATTCAAGCAGTTGGTTTCATTTTAATCCTCTTTTTCATTGTTCGCTTGAAACAAAGACCCAAGAAAATTTTAGGCAAGATGGAGGTAACGTACATCAGGTACAAAGACTATACACTATGCGCCAAAGTTAAATAAAAAAAATTGGATTAAGTGTATCAAAATAATTAATTTAGACAGAAGCAATATCTAGTTAATAGCTCACAGCATTCTTGGTTGAATGAGCTGACGTAACGGTTCTAGCCCAGGGAGACATTATGGTTGCCTCCACGCTCCAAGATTTGTAATTTTACTCATCTGGTATGTATTCGTAGATGATCTGAACGAGAATCACATCGTTTCGGAAGTTATTTTTTCGGCTTCTCTAACTCCTAACTGGAGTTAGTGCAGCAAGTTCAAAAAGTTGTTTGCTTTCTCTCACTGTGTTATTGACTGCCTACCAAGACACAATCATTACGAATCTATACATGGACAATTCCTGCTCAGAAATGGAAATTAGGTCCTTCTATGATGTTTTTATTCCTTTCAGTGCGCCCGTATTTGATGATAATTTAAATTCAAAAGAAAAGATCATATTGCAGTACTGCATGAGTTGTGTCCAGGATGATTTCGCTGCATCTCAACGCGGTGCATACTGCAGAAAATACAATGTTTATATAGGTCTTTAGTATGGCAACAAAGCAAAGCAAAGCAAATACAATAAAACAGACGAAACATAAGAGAGGGAGAGGTAAAACGACCATGTCACTAGGGTAGGGATGGACTAACATAAAGTTCCTTTGTAGTCCAGTTGAGATGCAAGATTGCAGTGATCCCAGTGCGCATTGGTTTCCTCGAGCAATATGGGGCATGCAACAGTTATTCTATTTTATTTTGAAAGCCTTTGTGGTCCAATAATATTCGCGCTTCTAATTGAAATTTACGAAAATAACGTTGTCTCAAGTCGATGATACCAAAGAACGACTGTTTTCGCCACAAACTGCTTTGATTGATCAAGCGGTCATTTTAGGCTAATTAAATCTTTTCTGTCGCATATAGTATGCTAACTTCTGTACTGATGCTGTCCGGAAAACACGTTTGTGTACAATAACAAATCTCCATAAATCCCTGTTGCACATACTAGCCGAAAATTCACTCCCAAAACAACCGAGGAAATTTAGTAGGTATCTGTCATTTGTCGAGCTAAATGAGCTTCAACTGCATGCACTTTCGTATGGCCTTTGCTTTTGTGTTGAAAATCAACAACATCGAATCGAGGCACATTTTGAATTTTTCCGAACACCTGAAAATGTTGAAAACAACTTCAAAAGACAAAGAAGCGTAGATAAAGTCGAAGCTGGTCGACTTGGTGAGTCAATATCAAATAACACCATCAAGACAAAAGTCATTTCTCACCCCCGAGCATCTATCCTGTTTTAAGGAATCAAAGGAGAAGTCCGATTTGGTCATTTTAAACCTTAATAAGGCATCGGGAGCTGTTCTGATGGACCGTGCAGATTACCAAATAAAGATGGAGTGTATCCTTAATGACACCAGCAAGTTCTTACGAGAAAAGAAATGTGATAACCTTAAAGAGCTGGAACGCAAAATGGCTTCTGAAGTTCAATTTCAATTAGAGGCACATTTCATCGATGCAAACACCACGCGGGACCTGAAGACGAGAACAACTCGGATTCCCCAACTTCATGGCCTGCAGAAACTTCAAAAGCGAGATGTGTGACTCGGACCAATTCTACCCATTACTAACTCACCGCAGCACAACATGACGAAATTGCAGATGTTAGAACCAGTCAATAGATTAATGATTAAGCATTCAGTTAAGGACAGTTTTGAATTGATTGACATTTTGAACAAGATCAAAATAGAAAGAAAACACATGGCTTCGTTCGATGACCAGTTCGTCTGGTCATACAATCACCTGCGATCATAGTCGCCAACTTTTCGGTTACCGTGGCAACCTTTCTCAAGGCAGGCTTTACAATCAAATTTTGATGCAGCGAAATCGTTCTGGACATAAATCGTGCAGTATTTCAATATGGTCTACTCTTTTGAAATTAATCTCAGGAAAGTCTTGCTGTAGTTTAATTTTAATTGGTAATGGTT
This sequence comes from Echinostoma caproni, assembly GCA_900618425.1. Classification (NCBI taxonomy): domain Eukaryota; kingdom Metazoa; phylum Platyhelminthes; class Trematoda; order Plagiorchiida; family Echinostomatidae; genus Echinostoma; species Echinostoma caproni. The sequence goes on from UZAN01040180.1 coordinate 69,404, forward strand.
TCAATCATGGATCAACCCAACCTTTACTTTATTTCGGCCTATCTGATCTCTCTCTCTGTAATACTCACCATAGGAGATGCTATATTGGACAAGGTCATCGCTAACCCTCCTAATATGTTCGCTCTCCAACTGAGGGCGCCAATCTCCACTATTGACTACTGTCTCTTGTTTAGCAGACTATTAGTTTACTCTGGGTCGGCATACCTCGCTTTTATTCAAACAAAACTAAACAAAACATTTCGGAATGTTTATGCGGAAATACTCCTTTTCATAAGAAAATCTCTTGCGATCATCTCCTCGGGGTTTGCCATTCAGCACTTCCTTTGTTCTGTTAACACTTTACAGGAACAGTTAATGTGATTTTAAATTCATGCTTTCTTGTGGAAACAGTTTTATATCACACTGGCAGAGTATACTCTCCGCAGCTTTTTAGAAAACGAAAAGGACAAGCGTTCAAGCTGCCCCAGACAGTCACTGGGAATCAGCTTACGCTGCAAACTAGAGCAGAGATCGAAACACTGAGCGCTCGATTCGCAAAGTAAATTCTAGGAACTGGGGATGGAAGACGGTTATGGCAAGGGATGAGACTGTTGTGCGGACAAAAGAAACGGACAACAAACAAAAGTATAGAAGCGAACAGCCATATTGTTGCATTCATTTTTCCTTCAAATAATCCGCTGTCTTTTTACTTATGTACTTTATTTGCAAATCTTTAGATGATTCTCAAAAATCCGTTCCATGAGCTTTCCTTCATTATTCTTCCGCTTTTGATTCCGTACCACGAGTGTTTCTTCTCCGAACAGTAAAATCATTTAGTTGCTCCAAAAACCCGTTGGTAAATAATTCTAGAGTTCTTCAGAGTGCTGTGCTTTCTCCATACGTATTTTCAACATTCACCGATAACTAACCCTCAATCCCACCAGCCGCAACCTTTGTATATGCTGATAATGTAGTCTACTGGCAAGCCATTTTAAATCAACCTGACATACAGTCAATTTATGACAGTTTATTACAAGTGCAATCACTCTCAAGCCAAACCGGTCTTCAGTTGAATGCTTCTAAATTCTTCGATTGCATTTTTAGTCTTTCCCTATCGGAACATCCCTTGAAACCCTCAGTTATCAATTCCGGACCCATCACCAGAACACACACCACCATAGCTAGCAATCTACTGTGGTCCTCTTATGTGTTAGCTTGTGTTGGTAGAACGCGCGGCTTATCCTTCCAGATGCGCAAGCTATGACAAATTAGGGTGAAGCATGAAACTATGTTCTTTTGTTTTTCAATTCATTTTTCCTGTCATACTTTATTTTGCTTGTACTACTTAAAAAGGATTTAATTATTCTTCTTCGGCGTTTGGTAATTATCAGCCGTGTTTCTCTTATTCCTTTAGGCACTGTAATCACAATATTGTGTGATTCTCATATTACTTCATGTGAGAATTTCGCCCATAATATCTTAAAGGCCCTAGTAATTCGCTCAATTCCGAAATATCTGCTTGCCGATCCCACGTTACAACCAGATCCAATTATCGCTGCTTACCCTCTTGCATAGACATTTATTGAAACTCAACAATTCGCTATCTGGCTCGCATTCTAACTCACAAGGTGAAGATTGGAAGCGATCTAAATTTAAACCTACAAAAAAGAACTCTCCTCTAAGTTTTATCGTTGTTTTATATAACTTAATTTTGTATCCCATTGTAACGGTGGACACATTTTTACTGAAATGTAGACATAGTTGTCTGCACAACTCATTACAATACAATAAAATACTCGGATTGCACCATTAGTATTACGATAAGCTGTTCAGTTTCATGTATTTTCGATTTTACCGAATTATTCATTAACTTCAGGTTGGGAAAATTTGCAGCCGAACTAAAGCGCAAAATAACTCATCCGGTCCACAGAAAAGCAAAAGAACAAGAATAGGATACAAATCCCATGTGGGTTATTTCATTTTTGTATAGTTCATTGATTTGTACAAAGCAATGTTTATGCATTAACACAAAAATGGCAAATTTGTGTATTCCTACTAGTTGGATTCATTAGACCTCGGACACGAGTGGAACGCATGTGCTATATGGGGAAATTTCATGAGTCAAAACAATGAACCAATGTTTTCTTCTATTATTCGTGTCTTAAGATCAGTTCAGAACCTATCCTGGACCCGAGAGTAGTGAAGTGAGTGAGACAAACTGTGAGGAAAATCTGCAAAGTGCAAGTTTGTGTGTTCGAGTGGGATTTTACAAACAAATGACCTAATGGATTCACGTGACCTGGTCAAGAGCGAAAACGATGAGAGTAGGAAAACAATATGTACACAATGATGCACAGGTGTATAAATCGGGCAATTCAGGCAATGGGGGTTGCATAAAGGTAAAGAAATTTACGTATTTTGTAGGTAAGCATAATTACAAGCCAATTCAGTTCATATACACAAGATACAGTAGAATAAAGAATAATAGAGAGTACGAGTGATGGAAATAGAGTAGATAGTAAGTTGTTAATGACAAAGAACTGGCAAAAGCGCACGGGAACCAATAAACTCCTGGGGATCGTTATCAGGCTAATAGGTCAGGCAACGAGCGTAAATGCACAATATCTTCATGGGATGACATCCGTTTGCACTGTGAGGAACAACCATTGGGGCAATCAAACCTGGCTGCTGAGCTTTCCTTCGAACAGCTCATTTTGATTGCTCCTATCTTCAGCCTGTGAAGATAGAACAACCAAACCTGCAGCTCCATTCCATATATGGTTTGATTGGTCACTGAAATCCGAATACCCCTGTCGACTAGATGGTTCATACAGATAGCTTGACAAAGTAGACATCGGTGGAGGCAGGGAAACTGGACTACTTGAACGGTCGCCTTCACCATTACTGACCGCACCTACCATGATATGCGATTCTAACGAAGCCAAATTGTACCGATAACTACGGACCGAGGCCATACAATCTTGATTCTCACTCAGTTTGCATGCTGAATCACCCGAATCGGAAGAATCGGTTCGTGTCTCTGTTTGTGCATTAGACATAATTACATAAGCCGGCTTTTTAGTGACATGGTGAAATGGTATTCTTTGAGCTGCTGTATGGTTAGGTGATGTTTGAGTATTTCCCTCACCACGATCATTTGGAGCTGGATCAGAACGATGGTTATTCTGTTTTGTAGCAGGGCTCATTGTGAGCGGATAATGATGAACGGTCCCCAACGAATAAGTACCGGCATCCGAACCACGACTTTGTCCAACTCGAATGGCAACAGAACCCGCCGGATGAACTGTTGAGTTACTAAACAGCTTCTGCTCCGCTAAGGTTGAGACCAGCACTGCATTGGTTGAGTAATTCGTGCTGTCGTGGGCATCAACAAGATGCACTCCATTGGACACTGGAAGTGAGGAAGCCATATCTAATTTATGCGAGTTCACACTGCGTTTCATCGTTCCACTTGCGTCAGACATGACTCCAAACTGAGCACAGTCAGAAGCAGTTTTTGAAGGAGATAAGGAAATCACACCGTCATCGGATCTCGGATTTACACCGACGGATTCATTACCTTCCTGGACCAGGGATGTAACATTTATTGGAGTAGGACGCCAATGACGATCGAATGCGGTCAATGTCAGTGGACTGGTACTCTGATCTGATCTGTGTAAGCTGACATGATTGGTATTTGGGTTCTTTTGAACAGTGCTATAAAGAACTGTCTCCCCGTCCAAAAATACCGGCACAGTTCCGTTTTCACCTGCTATGGTCATATCCCCGTTGCACCGTACATAAGCAGCATTTTCGTTATTGAAACTGGCAATAAGATTATCTGCTGAATTCTTCATAGTCATTGTGGTGGTTTCTANAATAGGTGGGGTTTGCGCAGGGTGAAACTAATCCAAATTAGCAACCAAGAGAGGAAATTAATCACGAATAAAACCATGGAGGTCAAACATAATGGATCGCCGTTCTCCCAGTACACTCGCATCAGTTCACATTCGATGGGGATGCGTAAGCCGGTAGATAACATCAGAAAACATATTCCCGATAGAGCGGCTATTGTACTGTTATGTGAACGTATCCAAACCCATAGCAGCTTTGAACCGCCAGATGGATTGCTTGTACAAGTCGGTTTTATCATACTTCGACGCATCCCTACCGTCCCGTTTGTATCTGTCAGGCTTGCATCGATAGGTTGATGCAAGCTGTAACCACTTTGTAATGATACTGCAGCCGATGTATGGGCGTTGCCTTGACAACCATAATAACGATGTGTCTGTTCTACATGGGCTTGTGGACGATCCCATTGACCTAAACAAGCTAATCCAAATGCGTATAGCAAGTGAAAATTGATCAGGTATGGCAAAAATGCTGAACCGGACAGAACAACCAAAGCCCATGTAGGTAACTGAACCGGAGACTTGATGAGCATTAGACTGGCTCGAAGTTGTTCGAACGTTTNTGCTTAGACCAACGTTGGGATCTAACCGGTCTGGATAGGTTAAGCAGGTAGCGTACTGAATCAACAGACTGGTTGATGCATAGTCCACCGTCAAGTGGAGCAAAGTGATCCCAATCAGAAACGAGGTCACACATGCGTAAAGAGAAGATAAATGCCAGAACACTGAGGGTAAACTAATGCTGACGAGTAAACCGGCCACAATGAAGTTAATCAGTTCGATTGAAATCGATTTGGGTGCGGATGTTGCTGCCGTAGGATGATTGATCTCTGGGACCAAACGAACCAAACTATCTCTGTCAATCCAGCGAAGTCGATTGGCTGTTTCTGATTGCTGTTCCGTTTGGGGTAACTGACCGAGACCACCCAGTGCTGGAGGTTGAAGAGAGAACAATGATGCTGCCGCAAGTCGATGATCCGAAACTAGTTCACTGTGCAACTCGGTGTACTTCGTTAATCGTGAGGCCAGTGGATGCGGCGGGAAGAGGAAGCTCAGGTCTGTCTGCCAAAGGTATTCTGTAATTCCGTAAGACGAACAGAGAGGGATGTCGGAATAAAAAAATAAGGGAAAGAAATGGTGTGGCATGAATAATCAATTACGCGGTGAAATTAATCATTTTTGTATTCGAAAACCAATGAAAATGGATAATCATGAGGTCAAAGTTGGATTTTGGGAGAAATATTATTGTTGCAAGGGCACTTAAAACGAAATAAATCCAGTAAAGTTCAAAATAATCAATTTCTAATTAGACAATCATTCAAACATAATTAAAAAATCCATCTGAATCGAAAATGATTCCTTTTGTCACAAAACGAACTATTTTCACGAAGTGCAATAGTGGTTCGCTCTGTAACAACCATTTTAAAAACTCTTGATGGCCCTTTGATTTGATTATTCAGTATTTTTACTTCAAGAGTTCATTTTAGTATTGATCACTTTCAATCTGTTGCCATCTTTCTGTGAAAGGCGAGATTCGTTCCGATTTTCAGTTCTCAAATACTGTCTACGTTTTTCGGTCTAATGTTATCAGTTTGTGCGAAGAAGAATTTCATGCAAGTAAATAGTTGAGAAAACCAATAGACAAAACATCGGAGTACTTTTCATTCTACAACCACTGACTCAAGCTGAATTAATGTTGGCTGTGTGCTTCGAGAAACACAAGCCACAAAATGTGTTCATGTAGTTCAAATTTAAATTGAAGAAATTGAAATTTAACTCCGTTTGCAACACATTCAATTATAATTTTCTTAAAGATAGGTTGAATCAAGATATGTTTATCAGATATGCCGTCGTAATCCACCAATCGGCTGTACACATCAAGATGTTCAGAGCAATATTCACACGGTAAAAACAGCGGTAGTTTGAGTGGATGTGAATTCATTTGAATACATCAAGCCAATAAAAATGTGACGCGCGAGAATTTGTGTTACAAGTAGTGTGGTGTTCCATTTCATCAACAAATCCGCATAATCCTTTCGAATGGTTCAAAATAATATAAATGGCACTTTTGTGCCTGATTACGAGCTTTCTCGTTTTCGAGGACTATTGGAAGTATTGTACATTTCCACAAACTAGTGTCATTTTACTCACTTATAAAAGTAGTAGTAATAATAATATGTTTTGGGCACCTGAATAGTGACTGACGTTTTTGGAATCTCTCATACAGATTTATGATCAGAAAGTCAAATCTAACCAACTCCGATTGAAAAAACCAAGGTAGACTTCTATTTTCAAATACGTCATAACTGAATTTAAAACATTTCCATGCATTGAAAAACTCACAACCAAAGCTTTCTTCCAGCCCCTAAATATATTAGAGAACGTACAACAAAGGCCGTTTCGAAGCTCAGTCGAGGAGTACACTAGAACATCGGTGACGTCAGGAAACCGTGAAAAGTCAACATGGATAAAGTTTAATCGACCGAAAAATAACAGGCCTTGAATAAAACTAGAGATTATTTTGAAAGTTTCATAAATTGATGACTTCAGTAGGAATAAACAAAATGAAACTGGATACGATTATCTTGATGAGGCAAAACAGGATAATGTAAACTACACTGATTTCTCGTAATATTCTCTGTTCGACTTACTGGGAGCCGGCTCTTTAAATCAGTTGAATTCAGGAAATTGCTTTATTACACCACCTGGTATGAATTAAGCTGTTAAATATCTCACAAAAATGAATAAAGAGACATAAATAAATACATCAGCTTTATGGATGTAACGCTGTGATGAAATCACAAAACATATTCGGTCCGGATGACATCAAAACTGGGCAAGATAAGAAACCATGGAAAAGTTGTATGGCTTTATGTCTGCTTGAAAGTTGTTGTACTTGTGTTGTGGGGGTACTACTCACATTTGTGAATAGTATCAAAAAGAGCGAATTGCGGTGTTTGAACAGATAACTACTGCCTGTTTAATTCATTAACGTGTGTGCTGCCGGAGATTGCACTGACATGTTCCAAATGAGATATCTTGTCATATGTTCTTCAAATTATCCATAGCTTAACTCTGGGTTGTAATGAACAATTATCCTCGCCTAGGCACCTCCTTTGGAATTATAACACTTGCAGCAAGTAGAGGAGGTTAAAATAAATTTATATAATGTCAGGCTGAGAGCGTCACTGGAAGCATGCGGTGTCAAACGAGTCAGCTTATTACAAACTTTGGTATGCTGCGAGACGATCTGATAGCTTGTGTTAGTTCCGGTTAAATCGCAACGCATGGGATAATATCTGAGCGAACTGAACACCCCACATTTTTCCTTTTGCAATAAGCCAGGAAAATCACGGGGAAGGCATAGGGCCAGTGTGGCAATACACAGGCACGTATAAACTGTTTTATCAGAATGGCGGGAGTGGTTGAGCGCCTTAGACGGAGAAAGAAACCGAAATCCTACTGACTTTGGGAAAAACATGGTTGATCTGCTCAAAGTAAGCAAGGGAATATCACTCAAGTGTTCACCTGAGTTTCTCTGACTGTATAGTGGGAAGAACAGAGTCGTTGGGAAAACGTATATGTATTCAGTAAGAAACCATTGCAAACAAGCATATAAACCAATTAGGTGGGGAACGAAGGGATCAAAGTGGTTTCTTGAAACATTCAAAAGAAAATCAGTCATTTCGGAGCGCAATAGTAGGTGGAGAGAATCTGTGATGTGCAAGAATAGATAAAATTTGATACCGTTCAACACCCAAATTTGTCACTATAGTCTAAAATATCATTTTTACAGCCTCATACTTATTATCGAGAAATACATTTGGAAAACTACATCGTCAAAGGTGGACCAATTACGAAAATAGGCGAGCTGGCTACAATGAGTTATGTGCAACTGTGGGGAAACTTATGGTTGAAGATATTGGACAGGATAGCAGACAGGGAACTGACGCATTCTTTGTACACAGTCCGTTGTAGTGGATCCGACCCTGCAGTTTTGCAGGGGTTCAGTGATCGCAGATCTCCACACATGCCTGCCTGATCATTCACAAACGGACTATTCAACTCAAGCCTGGGGCTGGCCAGCCTGATCAATCTACGCCTTTTTTAAATATTCATGAAACGTGGAATATACACGGAAGAACCAGAGAGCTGTTTAATCATTTGCCAGTTTTCTCCGAGGTCTTTATTTTAAAGAAAGCGCTGGGCAGAAACAAAATTTAGACCACTAATTTCAATCTGAATGGACTTTGTGGGATCTTCAGCAAACTGTATGTTTAGATTTGAACACACGTTCCTTTTTCGACAGGTATTACAGAACAGGAGAACAAAAAAGATCACATCGAATGTGGAGTCCTAACCGTGGGCAGTTCAAATTCGTTAACCTCTTTTGACAATGAATTGTCGGCATCGTTTTATAGAAGACAGGGGATGTGAAGTTCATTACGAACCAGAGATAGGAAAAAAGAACCCACCGGGTCCACGTTCCCCAAGCTGTGCAAGCTTAACAGGATTTACATACCTAAAAACCATTGGTCCTATAGTTTTGACGATGATGAGCCTGTGGTTTCAAATGTGCTATTAATAAAAGCTATCAGATTCTGGTGAATTACATAAAAGAAAATAATCTTACCATTGTTTTACAACTGTTCAGTTAGCATGAACACTTCTTTTGTTATACTTTTAACCCCGGAAATCTGGAGGAGTTTAGGTGAAGATTCATATCATTCATACTATCTATATGTGCTCGAAAGTTTGTAACTGAAGCCATTTACCACGGAGAACCCGAGCAAGTGTAACTGAATATTGCGCACAAATCAGTTGAACATGGTTGGAAAGTACCGTTGTTGGGTGCAATAAATTCTCGTGATTCCCATACGTAAAATGAAAAGGTGAAAAGCTTTTCATGGATCCATTTCTCTTCACTTTCTGACTTTACAGTGATTAACCTAGGTTCGTCGTGCGCCGGTTTTCATTGCCACCTCGTGACTGCCTATTTGGATGAATTAGTGAAGGGCAGATCACGATGTTCAAATCGCTTTCAGAGTGGAACTAAAAAATTCTCATAGACGAAGGTTGTAAAGACTTGGAGAAGTTTCACAAGTGCATGTGAGGCAGTTGCTTTTCTCGTAGTAGAAGTTATTAATCCATAGGTACAATCGATGACCTGCTCAGAGTTTAGGTTAGCGATCCCCTCTGTCCATTTGAATAACTGAGATTGTTTAGGGCGACCTAGGCATTCTCTCATTCGTCCGAGGATCCAATTTGAGCGCTGACACCTGCAGTGACTATTATGATGTCCATTGACAAAACTTCTGGAGCAGCTGAAAAAGATCCTCCTTGATTCCAGGTGTACTTCGATCGGTCGGTGGATACACCGATACGACGAATAAACATGGACGCTTCATCCTTTAGCTGTTGACCAAGACTAAATCATTCAGTCCTAAAGTACACAGTCGGCTCCTCACTGAAATCCAGTCAAAACTGAGGGCACAGCCCAAGGCACTTTGTGCAGTCTCAATACCAACAGCACCGAGAACGTAACAATGCCGAAACAATTGACACAAAAAGCGAAGAGGCAAGCGTGAATTTGGTGTGGCTAGGGAGAATGCGTGGAGACGTTTGAAGTAGGGTCTTGTTTGCATGTTTTGGAGATGCAACAAACATCTGAATTAAAAATTTCAAGGGTTGAATTTCATTTTTATTTTTACTTCCTTTTTATTAAATACACATTGACCTAATTTTCGGGAAGGAAAGCGGTCAATCAAAGGGCTGTCATAAATCACAATGGGAAAAGTCAAACGGTGATTCGATTCGAACGCAGGTCTTCCGGGTGACGTCACCATTGAGCCACTACCGCCCTAGTTAGGGCATCTTGTTCACCGATCTTCTGATATTGAATCCAGTTAACTCAAAAGAAGATTCTGGTTTCATCATTCCTGTACCTTCTAAATAGTTGACCGTACTGGTTAAACGCTTAGCGATATCTCATTGATGGCGTGAACAGGAGGCATCTGTAAATATTTGGAAGTGCGAGAAAGAACTGAATATATGACCGAAGGTTTTCTAAATGAGTACCTGATACTTTAGGAAACAACATACTTCGCGGTAGCCCATTCCGGCGAAGGAGTTTTCCGTTTGGACCCTTAACCGGATACTTCGACGCAAAATTCTGACCCACAAGGCAGTGAGTGTTGATCGGGAGCTTGACCGAAGCATCCGTGTGGGGTTCAATTCAGTATATTGTTCGCTGGTGCATGAAGTATCAGTCTGCTATTCGGGATCGGGCATTAGCCTTATGCACCCAGTGAGCCAGGCGGAACGCGGACGTGGTAGCACCTTATTGACTGGGGGCTGCTCAGCTTGGACGGGCGATAGCTGTCCGACTTAGTTCGAAAACTCTCACCGTCGAGAGGAAGCCCGGGGAACCCCGCCCCCACGTCCATTTAGCGGGGGATTTTGACCGGTAAACTGCCGGAGTAACCTCTCCAGGGGTAACAGTATGTGATCCAAGGAAGCCAGGAGATGCCCAATCAGCTGACCTTTGTCTGGCCTCTACGCATCGGTCTTTCAGGTATAATTGGATCTGTGGCTATGAGAAACCCTCCCGTATCGCTCGCAGGGCCATGGGGGTGCACAAGCCATCACACCACGTACAGGTGTAGTCTTGTTGTGGTGGGCCGTCAGAAGCAAACCGACATTATTATAATATTTAAAACAACAGACAGGAGAGCCAGATGAGGGATCATTGAATAATGTTGAAAAGATACCGATTGATAGTCAACGAGAATTATGTCTGATTTGATTCCTGCACCTTGCTCCTTTCGTAAAAATGATCTGCCAGCAACACAAAAAATAACTTATCAATCAAAAGCTGTCCGTTTTTGAATCAGATGGGATCGGAGAATAGAATGAAAATCAAATAACCTTTGAAAGAGGAGACGCTGAGCAGAATTAACAAAAGAAGTTGGGATTTATTTGAAACATGAGCGGCCAAGAATACAGTGTCCATCTATTTTGGTTGTAGTTAAGTTGCCAAGGCCACTGTTTCATTAACCCAGACGTCACCCAGCCACCAATGACCATCTTATCTGTTTCTGTAAAAGGCAGTAAAAAGATTACTGCGGATAAGTAGTACTAGCTTAAAGTGACCCACATGGTCCATTAGGTTAATTGGTGAAGGTGCTTTAGATTAAAATGTGAAAATTGATTTGGAGATACTTTCACTAACTGAAACTTACAAAAACAACATTTTGCAGACACGATGAACTATCCATTATATTTACCGTTGGAATGAGTTGTGTTGCTGAACCCAACTAGGACTTACCTGCTCTAGTTGATTATGTAATAATAGGGGCTTCAATAATCATAATTGTGATGTTTGGTACAGTCTGTGCATTTTGTTAAGTACCACATATCTGTCAATTCACTGCTTAGTGATTTAATTCACCAATTGATGGACATTGGAAGTATTATTCTAACATGTATGTAAAGGTTTAATACCTAATTTTGCTATATTTACTACAGTTTTTAAAACTCCATTCTTTTGAATTTTGGCTTTAAAAATGACCCAGCAACTTAGCAGCATACTAAATCTAGTCAGCTTAAATAATGGCGTGTATGCAAAGACCTTTGCAGCTTTTACTGGCATGTGTCATGATATCAGACGATTTGCATCATCAGGAGATGCCGCAACTCCGACAAACCAAAGGAGTTTTCCACCAAGTACAACAAAACAAGACAGTCGTAGAAAGAAGCGAGCTCTTTAGTCGACACAGCAAGGTGAACAATAAAGTGGGATTCTGTGTGCGGATGTGTAAGACCGGGTAAGTAAGAATGAGTCACATGAAATTCAGTCGGCAACTGGATAGTAAAACTAACGGGAGAGGAATCAGCAACAATGATGAGGTCGGTGAGACTGAGAGGACGAACGAAGGGATGGACGCGTTGTGCAGCAAATGAAAGCAGGGGACTCGGACAGGGCAGAAAAAAAATTCACTGACTGACAGGTGAACGCTTGCCCAAGGGAGAGAACGAAAGCCCATCTTACTGAGGGAGACCCAAATGCGATTCACCATGCAGTTGGACCATGGTGTTGATGATATAGGTGAGTAGGATAGGACAGATTGATGCGACATCAATACCTCTTCATCAACAAGTTGAGAAAAAGTATTAGTATGCATTCATCTGTTTAATCTTTCATCCACTAATGAATGGGAAGATAAATAAAGAAAAGGTTGAAGAATCNAACTCATACCTGAAAACAGCATGTTGAAAATGAAATCATAAAAATCATATCTATAAACTAGTAAAGCTCTATGATGTTGGTGTGCGAATAACTACCCGATATCGAACACTATCAGTTTACCGGGAAATAAGCCAAACTAATACGGAGAAAGTAAGCTTGACCACACCAGGAAATTCAATAAAGTAAGATATCCTTCATATCTGCAGATGATAATGTGTGCTAATAAATAGATAGTTGCATATTTTCTCGTTGCAACTCGGCAGATTGATTAGTTCTGGCATTAATATAGAACACATAATACTGTCACCAGCGATATCGCAATTTTCATTCGAACGTTGTTCTGATTACTCAGTTCTTGATGCCTTGCTCAACGGGACCTCGGAAAAATTGTCTCATATTTCAGTATTCTTACTGATCGTTCAAAACAGCGGGGAATGTCACACCGAATACAATCTATATCCATTGCAATCTTCCAATGCAGGANGAGTCTTCAATGCATCTAACCACCGAATGGAATTTTCAAACAAGCTGTCTGTCAAATTGGGTTGGTAGGATTATTCCAGTTGCTCATGGAAAAACCTTGGTAAAAACAGATTGGTAATGATTATCAAAAAGAGATGTAAGCTTCAGTGCTTTCAAAAGTGACGCAATAGAATACAATACAACCTAGTAAATGTTTCATTGATACAATTTTATAGTGACTGTTAAATACATCAGAACCCATACAAATGATTTTGCTCATCTACCATTAGAAGCCCGAGTATTTTGAGTTAGGGCATTTGAAACCCTTCAGCTTATCATTCTTTCAGAGAGATACTCAGGTTTCTTTCGGAACATGGAACATGATGGAATTTTCTTTATATGATCACAAAGGTGAGAACAATTATCCGGTACAATGAGTTGGCCACTGTGCATACCATTTTATCGCAGATAAAACGGGCTATCATGTATGGTTATCGCAATCATTCAACAACTTCCTCGTTGCCAAGGGATTCGCATAGACCGTACAAGTAAAAGTCTACTTAATTTAATCATACATACAAGGTGTTGGATATCGACAGTACAACTTAGAAGCGAGGGTTTATTTTTCCAAAAGGTAGCTTTATAATTCTAATTCCCGGCAGAGGCGAACAGTAGGCATTTATGAAGATTCCCACCAAGATCGAAACATCTGTTGACCATCACACAATATTCCACTGCATCAAAAATGCATATCCTCGTGGTGAATCAACGAACATCTAAACGGACAGATCCAACACAGTGCATAATGCGCACCCCTCATACCCTTGATACATGTGGACACTAGGAGATAATCTAAAGAGGCTTGATCATTAAAAATTATCATGGCAATTAAGCAACTATCCTGTGGCGAATTTTGTCCTAAGCATTAGAAACAAAGCCTGAACTGACAAGCTCGAAAGCCGTTCTTCCGTCGTTTGGTCATCATCACCAATGCAAATCTATCGACCCAGCAGAGATTCGCACCCATTGTTGATTGTCACTAATTGTAAGTCAGAAACCTACACCGTATATGTCAAACCTCGGAGATTTTCCCGGAGCAATAGGTATGTTATGCTATCGTGAGGAAAAACTGCGGATTAAGTATTTCCTCTAAAATTAAATAATTCGCTAGGGTTTGACCAGGTGTTAGTTAAAAAGGGAATTCCAAGTGCCTTCTGCATATGTCAAACACTTTGTATTCTGAAAATGTCACAGTGGTTCAAGGAAAACAGTAATTGTGACCACTGCAATATTGACTTTTGCGCCCTAAGTGATACCTACTATTTGCCAGAAATTAAGCTATCAAGTAAACAACACCGCGCTGCAGGCAACCTTTCCACACGGTTTTGGGACCACCTAGGTAGAATTTAAATTGCTCAGCATCAAGGCCAGGAATCTAACTGACCCAGACATTCGTTTGTGTGTGCATTCAGCGATTTCCTTACAGATTAGTGGACAAACAACTTTCGGCAGTCCGCTAAATATGTCATTTAACAGCAATGCGCTAAAAACTAGCACAAGGCAAGTTCTCTTTTCTGAGCTTATTGCGTGTTTTTCGGAGTGCTTATTAGTCACTCGTTGATCACAAATTGCAGATAGATTTATGGGAAATAGAGAAAATGGATCTGAAATCTGTCCGAATAATAAAACTACGTGAGCCAAAACGGAGCCCTGGGGCAGTCCCTAATATACGATTTCCATTGATAAGAAAGATGGATGTGCACTATGACAGTGGGGAGAGGGGGTGACCACTTTTGTATTGGACACACATGAATATTTTGAAACATTAGACCTCTCTTATCCATCGCATTAAAACGGAAGAAGATACGTCACGAGATATTAACATTTCGTTTAATCTTCTCAATCGCTGGTCGGTCCTTTAGGCTCAATTTTAGTAGACGTATTTTTAGGAATCGATCAAAAAAGCTTCTCATTAGCATCTTCCAATCCACCTTGTATGAAAGGTATGTGGACGACATTTTTATTGTTACAGAGCGTAAACATTTTGAATCCATTTTGAAAGGATTTAACTCTGTTTATCCATATTTCTCCGTATCACCTGAAGTAGGAATCAATTTATTAAGAGTTTTCGATATCAGAATTATGATGTTACATTTAACCTGTTCGCCGAGTTTGGCAATTTGTTTGCAAACGTTTCATCACCAGCCGAGGTGACATCATCAGTGCTCGTGAAGTGGCCAAACAAATTGCCAAGCTCGGAGCTACGAGAACCGAGTTTCAATACTTTGTCAATAATTATGATGTGTTTAGATGGTTCTGTACACCGAAAAGCAACATAGAGAGGTCAGTATCTACAGTCCTCTAGCTTTTCACACATGGATTACAAAAGTAGACTTGCAAAAACTTTGTTCCATCGGTTCAGAAAAATTTGTTTCCCAGAAAAACTGCGAGAAGATGAAGAGTTCCTGAAGAAAACGTTACTGCGAAACGGTTACCCAGAAAGATTCATGGATATCTATGGTAAACAATCTCAAAAAGGTAATCCATCCCGAACTGTTTCCCGTAAAGTGGTTTACATCAAGTTATTTTCCAAGGGTGATCAACTTACGAACGATATGCACCGAAAGTTGAAGTCACCTATGAACAGCACATTCCCAGCTGCTCAACTTCGACTTATTGCCTCTACTCGTGGAACGAATTTCGACAAAGTAAACACAATTGGCAACCCAAACACACTGTATACCAGTTCACTTGCAGTTGCGGTGACGCATACGTGAACCGAACCAACCACCAATTATCACACCGAATGGCCGAACATATTCCAAAGTGGTTAGCGAAGTCGACGATGCACCACACCCGATAATCAGGCGATCACAAGGAGTTCGGGGTCATCCATCACAAAACACCTCAGAAAAAACCATACACATAAACCCTTATTACCTAACCACAACGCAAAACTGTTGGCAATTACTAAGGCCTTACTAATCCGACTACATCATCCCGTTTTGTGTGCCCAAAGGTTGCCGATGAAATCACGTCACTTGACCCCCTGTTTTTTTAATTCTAATAGCTCTTGTCTATATGTACGTGTTCGCTCACTAGTATTTGCCAATGCAAAGTGCTACATATTTGGCTGTCTATTTTATGTTCGTGATAGAGAAGATTGAACGAAATGTTAACATTTCGCGACATGTGTCTTCTTTCGGTTTTCATGCAAAAGAAGTATTCACAATTTGTGTTGAAGAAAGAAGTATTTTGGGTAACAAGTGCACTGATCCATTAAAAATCAGAAAATCGTTTCTGCCTGATAACTTAATAAAATGCAATGGAAATAGGTTTTTCTAAATTAGAATCAGTGTTTTGTTACCATGATTTCAAACACTGAGTTACCCGAGTATGACTTGTATTGGGAGTTAACCAACGATGAAGGGCACTGGATTAGGAGAAAAAATTCATAGAGGCAGGCAAAAAATTACTTTTAGGCCTCGTTTGAAATAGGAAAAATAGACGAACTTTTGATGGTGTGATTGAAGCAAAACAACGACTGTTGCTGGTGTAGCCGGGATCAGTAGGTGTTGAGTGTACACGGATAAAGAAGAACCAGTTAAAAGTTTGCAGTGGCTGATTTTCAGGAAAAATCAATGTATGAAGCATGCACTAGTTGGAAATATTTTGACAATTCATTTATTTTCGAACAAAGGCTCTGCTGCCGAAATATTACAATTTTAAAGAGAAGAATTGCTCTTTATTGTGCATGACTGACATTGTGACTGACTCAAAACTGGTGCATTATTAGACAGCACGAAAACAATCTCTCATCGGTGATCAGTTATTCTCCAAAGTTTGATAGGCTTCCTCTGTCTACCAGATATATCCGCCAACTGCTCCGCTATTTTCTTTTAAATGAAGGCGTATATTTCCTACAGGTTTTGACACAGGTGGCTGGTCGCTTCATATCGGTTAAATGTTAGTCAGTAAGAAATCAGAAACTTGCCACCTAAATAAACAACTTGAAGTTTCCAGGTTTGCTTTGCGCTCAGCTTTTTTATCGCCATATGTTTTCCCATCATTATTGCTGTCAAAAAATATGTAAAGCGATAAATTACTCCGATTGCATACAGGATGCACAAATACATCAAGCTCTTTCAGCTGAATGATTATGCCAGTTGGTTATTTTGTGAAATAAGTTAGTGGCGACAGAACACTCTGAAACCAAAGAAGTGATTAGAAAAATAGATAATGGAAGAAATAAATGATGCCGCAGTACAGATTACTATAACTGATCTTTCATTCCACCGGAAACAGATCATGCAATGTGGGGTACCCATTTTGAAAAATGACTGCTCCAAAAAGAATGCCATCGTTGTCTAAATCAAAAGGGTTAGTCTTCACTGAAATTCCGAGAGAAAACGGCATCCTTCTCATTGCTTGTATATGGCCAAGAAACAAATCATTCCGGTCACAGTAGCCGAGCACTAGATCTTGATTAGACCGAACATGCACAGACCTTTAATCGTCCAGTCCACCAATGGGATTAACCAATTATTTAACTTTCTGGATGTATTTGATTCCTACTAGCATTGAGAACAACGGTCGATTTTATGAAAAGCAATAGACAGATTCAAAGAGCAAACTTCCTGAATCATTGTTGGTCATATTCGGTCCTAAAGAAGGTGCCCTTTCCGAAAACCCTTTCCAATTAGGCGAGTACCGCAATAAAACTGACGCACATTTTTAACAATTTAACACTGAAATAAGATCATTTTGTTTGCAATCATACGTTTTTTCGGTTCGGGTACGAAAGAATCGAATTCTGCATTTTTTTCTCACCCTTTCATGTAAAACTGAAAAGGCTCGCAAATAAATAACCTTCTAGAGTCTGTCATTAATACTCCACAGATCAGACAGTTATTCAGTAATTTACTGAGATGAAAAGTTTTTCTTGATGTCTACAGGAGGCCTGAAATAAGTTATGTTAGTTTCTAAGTGCTGTTTATCAATATTGTTCATTTTTCAAACAGTAACTATGCTCCTTGTTGGACCATGCAGAAGATATTTTGTTTTTAAATTGCGCGCACAGGCATGGCAAAATGATTATGGTCATACTGATCTTTCTGACAGCTCCTGGCAACTCAAAACAGTGACTGAACTACCATGTGTTTTTACTGCACATAAATCTGACAGATTGGTGCCATGAACAGCTCCATAGGGTAACGCTCAACCCTTTACATCGATTTTATGCATACATAGGTTCTTTCATGCTATTTCAATCCACAGTAACATTTGGTGTCGAATACACTCGAAGATTCTTAGCCATATCGTCCGGATTAATAAACAGCGATTTACACGGGCCCTCATGCATCAATTTGCTGGACCTATTGGAGGTGCTGTTCTGCTAACAGTGCTGTATGTTGCCCAGGTTTGAGCGAACGTTTAGTGAAAGGGCATAGCCTTAAGGGCTGTTGCTATTAGTGTTTGCATGTCAAAGATGTAGTAACCTAAGTCACCTTGGGGATATCTTTCCTGTATTTACGTTAAAAAATTATGACCCCAGTGAAGCCTGAATTCTTTTTTATAAATTGAAAATTGGAATAAAAGAAACCAAAACAACAGAGTGGCGAACAAGCTCGTTTTCAGAGATTCGTATTCATGCCAATACATCTCAATATATATCACTACTTGGGAATAAAATTGTCATGGGAAAATAAAATAAAATAAAAACAGATTACTAAAACCGATTTCATCGTGAGACCGGAAATCGGGTTCACCACGATCACATGTTTGTTTGTCCACTCATCCGACCATCGAGATTACTCACGATGCGGTTTGTATGGGGGGTGGGCCAGGGAAGCTTAAGCGCTTGCACAAATTGACTGGGTGATCGGTCGAAATTCACTAAGTTGACGGAAAAGGATAAGACGGCTCAAATAGA
>UZAN01040181.1:14604-26913 GCA_900618425.1 Echinostoma caproni
TGCCACATAAATTATATCAGAATAATTTAGATGAGGGAGTCGTCATATTCACTCCTCTGCTTGTTCGGAACAAAATCGAACCCTTCTTGAAAAGGATGATAACTGGGTATGCAAAGTGGATTACCTAAGAAAACATCGTAGGGAAAAGAGCATATTAAAACCCAGAAAACCTATCCCTTCCAGTTTTAAACCAAATTTGAATATGAATAACAGAATATTTTGTATATGGTGAGGCATTCGAGGACCAAACATCATGAGCTTTTAAAACCGAACGAAAAGCTCAACAGCAGAAGGATTGCCAGACACCGGATAATTTGAAGACGGCAGTCCTAGAAAAAAGCCCGGCAATGTTCAATAGTAAGGACATCTTACTGCATCATGATAATACCAGGCCATATGCTGGTTTGGGAACTCGTCAAAAATGCAGAACTAGGCTGGGAAATTCTGTGGCATCTAACATAGTCCGTGGACTTAGCACCCTTGGACTATCACTTGTTTTCGTCCTTACAAAATTGATGGAAGAGCGAAAATTTAAAAACGAGGAAGACATCAAACAAGCACTGGTTCAATTTTTCGCATCAAAAGACAGAAAAAGTTTCAAAAGTGGGACATTCAAATTTCTCTGAGGCTGGCAGGAGAAATAACAATAATAATGACAATTAAATTATTGCACGACGCTTAGTGACAGTAAGAAAGCTTTTTATTTTGTTTTATTCTAAAAACGTGCAGAACGTTTCGGTAGACCTCATATATATGCCTGCTGCCGGACACGCTCGCACGCTCGCACCCACGTCAAGGATACCAACTCTATCAGAAAATTAATGCACTTCAGACACCAAGGATATGAATGACCTGCCAAAATAGTGTATAATTGGCGAATGGCAACACCTATAAAACCGGTGGTGGACTTCCCGGGAAATTCTCTTGAGTCATTCATATACTACTTAATGACTTTAACGTGACATCAGCACAGCTGTTTATAAAACTGTCACATGAATGTGTACCTATACTACCTTGCTACTGCCTGCTTTATTCAAGCAGTGGTGGCTCGGTGGTAACGTCACCCAATTATCACCCCGGGTATGTGTTCGAAACCTACCACCACCGCCTGACTTGCCCAA
The DNA here is from genome assembly GCA_900618425.1 of Echinostoma caproni. NCBI lineage: Eukaryota > Metazoa > Platyhelminthes > Trematoda > Plagiorchiida > Echinostomatidae > Echinostoma > Echinostoma caproni. The sequence goes on from UZAN01040181.1 coordinate 15,726, forward strand.
TTGTGTGTGTTGAATGACAACCCTATGATTGGCCGCTTCAACCTTCCTGAAAATTTTATCTTTGTGTATATGCGATAAAACGAAGTAAACTGACAAAAAAAGACTTTTCTTAATGGGTTGTACAGGGTGTATAAATTAACTGAGATGGTTCCGCATGACGCAAAAGCAAATGTTCTACACTATTCCAAAAAATCAAGAACACCAACAATGAATCGGGATACGGACTGAAAACTTCTGAGTGTGAACGGAGAACAGTGATCAAACGAAAACATCGGGTCGAACGTAACAAATCACTTCTGGGTTATCTGCAAACCATCGCATGCAACTGGCAGTCCCGGTTGTCAAATATACACGAGTTTACTGAAACGTCGTCATTTGGAAATCTGAGGGAAAACGAGAAAACGGGTTCTTGTAGCCAGTGTGAAACAGAGCGAAAGAAACACAGTGTGTTCCTTGACTTGTTTCCCTGTAAGAACCAGTGAGAGAATTACAAAAGTGTGTATACATGACCAAACTATGAAATCCTTAGAAGAAAAATGTATTCCCATCGCATACGAATGTGTATTCATGAGACCACATTGAGAAAGCAGCAAAACAGATAAAACAATGCGTCCATGTTGCGCGCGCACACCCATATACATACACAGTGAACAACAATCCCGATCGACCGGGAGTGATGAGAAGCGGCCAAACACACCAATCATTTGGCACGTTTATGATCGCACTTTGTCTGATTCTATTCATCTCACATCCAATACCAGTGGTTGAAAGAGGAGATTTTGGATTTGTGAATTGTAATATCCACAACACATGCATATTGTGGTAGTGATCGAACGCATGTGATATCATCACTTTCCACAAACCTCTTGATCTCACTGAATGTTGTTTTGGAGCCTAATTGATGTGTCTGGTACTGCCCCACAGTACACTCAACATTTTTACAAAAGTATCTACATATACGGATGCTTATTTAGTCGAACATCTTACAAAAGTGTGATTTACTGATTTAGGCGACGGTTGGTGGTGCATCAATTGACGCATAATCAGGCATCCATAGAAGCATTTAGGGAAGATATTTATTAAAATGACTGATATGCATGACGCGGCTGTTGTAGTTTCATTTTCCAGGTACCCGGTGTAGCCCTTTATTTTTCTTGAATACACGGAACTGTCTTTTAGGCATGGAGTCAATCCACATCACAATAAGTCCGTATTTGTCAATATCCTAGGTTCTGTACCACCCCCCGAAATGTAACAACCACACTCGAGGTAGGTGATTTATCTCTGCTTTCAGCACAGATAAAATATTTTCAATTACCTCCATATCTTCATTGTAACTGAATTATTTTGATTGTGGAACCTTCCAAACCAGAAGTTATGTTAATATGAGAACGAAAACGTATACTGAAACCTAAACGATTCCAATAACAAACGTAAAGTGAGACATCACAAAGAGCTTTATCTGAGAAAAGGATAGCTCTTCCGAATGTGTTGGGAGCAGGAAGATCACCGAAAACCTGCTTGATGACCGCAAGAAATTTTGCACCGACTAGAGTGATGTACAAGAGCTCAATGGCAAGGAGATCCATATTTATTCTCATTCAGCAAATAACACCGAGCAAGCATTTATTTTATTATCGGTGGATTCAATTCCTCGGACCAAGAGGTCCACAGATGAGCTGGTGTATTGCTCGTCAATTAAGAGGTGTTCACCAGTGAGAGAAACCAAACACCAAATGCACGGGTAATGCGATTTGCTTATATTGGTATAATCAATACGTGTCGTCTTTTGTTGGGCGTTCAATATCGGCTTTACATCGGCCAACCTCAACTGCAATTCAGATTTATCGATCCGTTTCCGTACCACAATAAACCGTTCCATGAAACAATACTAATTTATTAAAAAGAACGTTGCTTTAAATCAGATATTTTCTAATTTAGAGTTCTAACTTTTGAACAAATAGAAATTTTATTGTGACGCTTTGGGAGCGGCATCTCAAATGGTGGTACAAAAGAAAGAAGAACGTTGCAGCAGGAAATTAAGTTTGGAATAAATATTCTTTGCCCATGACTATCGAAATGAAAGTATGATGCTGAAAAGTGAAATATATTTCTAAATTGCGGGTCATGTTGCACGAGTTCGATTGATACCTGTTTCCGATATAACTCTGGTCACTTGGAACATCCCGTGTGTAAGTATATTTGGCAACAGCACGAGCTTAAACAGAGACGTGAATCTTAGTCAGAAATGAGGTCACAACAAATGTTATCCACTCGGTCTTTACCGCGACCAAGGCCGTCACAAAATTGACTTTTAGTTATCCTCTAAATGTCCCTGTGTGTTTCGGTAAGGGGGTTATTGTTTTGGACACATGATCACATTCCTTATCCCCGAAATTTGTAAATATTTCTTTCTTTTGATTTATCCTCTGAGATCTTTCTGCCAAAAAACATGAATTCTAAAAAGCGGACAAAACACAACCGGGAGTAAAGAAAGTACCTATGTGAAAGGTGAGGTTTTACTTCCTTTACTTTTTCGGCCAATGAAATGTCATCATGAAAATATCAGAACATCCAAACTGTTGGTTTACTATCCCCCTGGGGACGGTTTAGATTCAACTGAAAAACAACACAGAGATCACTATACTTGTGAAGTAAAACTATGCATAGAAAATGATGTGATTGACAAATGTCCGTTGATAAAAATATGCTAACTGCGAGGAGCTTGGGAATAACGAAGGTAAAGAACCGATTTTAAGGTCCTACAAATCAATCAATTTTTGTAGAAAATACGACAAGAGAAGCTTGGTTAGCATGGCATTTCCAAGACATGATTACCGAGTTGATACATCGGATTACAAGGTTAGAAGTAGATGTAAACCTTTGACTTTTCGAATAGATTTGAATCCCACGGTTCTCATTCCACACGCTTCTTTCTAGTCCTATTTTTAGTCTGACTATGGTTTCTCATTGTGAATGAGACTTGAAATATTGTTCATGCTAAATCCGAAGGAAGTAGATGACTGTTTTGATGACCGCGGTGCATCTGATAAAAACTAGAAAGGGTCGGAGGGGGAGGCACGTTAACGGAAATAAGTAAAACAGCGACTGGTAGTCTATCCAACATGCGTGCACAACTGTTTGTAAGTATGACGTAGTCATATCTACATATATATATATATATATATCTATATATATATATAGGGAGAGAGAGAGAGGTATATAACTCTGTTCTGTTAATCATGTAATGGGATTGCACGAGAAGTATATTGCATATTTCAGGAATAAATCACCGTGGTACGTCAATTAGGGTTGCCAAATGATGTAAAATTGGTGAATGTTGTTAGATTAAAAATCTTGAGAAATGCAAACCAGGCTCTCCTTGCATCATGCGAAGCATATTGGTTGGATCTGGAATGTGAACTCATTGTTTCGTTCAATTCTTCATTTGTGCTTTACAGAAGTGGGGTTACGGTCGGAAATGTTCATTCAAGACAGTATTTTGTTGGCAAAGTAACGGGACAAGGTGAGTTAAACAAGCTTGCAATAGAGACGGAATTAGTAGAGAAAGACGAAGCATTTTAGTAATGAATGAACAAAAGCTCACCTGACTTGGACAGTAGATTATTTTCACCCTGCTTCACACGGACATCGTTTAGTTCTACCGATTTATTTTGGTTTACAGCACCGCCTTGAGCGACATTCTCTCTGTCCTCCGGCGTCCGTTTTGATTTTCGGTGTGCGCCATGTTTTCGATTGTGCGAACGCGATTTCTCAACACGTTTAAAGTCTGGTTTGTTGGCGGTTTGTAGTAGCAACGGAGATAATGGTGCCTCCTCCGGTACCGGTCTGGGTATGGTTATAGGAATCGCAAAGTCTCTACCAAGATCAGACTCAGCAGACAATTTTACGGGTGTGAGAGGTGGCGTCATCGACTGACGGGGTGATTGTAGATAGAATGGTACAGATTGTCAGTTGTTTGGATAATTAATGACAGTGCATTTTCAGAACCATGGGGAATACCGATTCCGCTTCAGGAGATTAAAATTGAGACCACAGTCAAAATAACATCAAACGATCTTTATCACTACATTCAGCACCAATACAAAAGAGTCGCTCATAATGAGATACTGGATAATCATCTACAGCTCCTATATCGCTTGACTGATTCAGATAATTAAAAAAGATTTAACACTGGTTGAAGAGCTCTAGCACAGGAAGTTTGGAAGCAAGGGGCTTAAATTCCTTCATATAGACGCGTCACGCAACTCACAATAAAGCGAATGAAAAGTACTCTTCTTCAAACTGTGGAAAGCCTTACCATTGTACCACTGAACGGTCACGATTCTGTCAATTCCATTCCGCATTGATTCTCATCTTTCTTTGCAGCTGCGAGAACGCACACACACCAGTAGAATTAGCAGGATTTCGAACACGAAAACGACTGGTGTTTTCCTAACCGTGTGTGAGNNNNTGGTAAACCCGCACTACCTGATTCAGATAAGCCACAAATTTGGCCCAACTGGAGCGTTCTCAGTCATGTCTCGTTAACGCGACCCACAGCGCTTGCAGTGCAAAAAAACCAATAAAATAGATCTGAACTAAAAGCACAACTTGCTCCACATTTGTGTGGCACTCATGATGAACAGAGGAGCATTTGCATCTAAAATAGTTGAATCAACGACGCAAACACTGTAAAATGTTTATTTCTGATCCACCCTATAAATCAGTTTAGTTTCTGAATGTGTAGAAAGTTGTTCGACGTGACATTACCTATTTAATTTATGAGGAAAGTTTGCCGCATTTCAGTAAATGAAGCTCTGCGTACATTTAAAAATTATGAAAAGTATATCGCATCCAATAGTGAAGATTAATGAGTGGATTTGCATTAAATTTATCTATAACTATTTTCCGAGCTTCTTTGGGATCGGGACAAAAACCGTACACTTCAGAATTTCATTAAATATTCAAAGAAATTCTAAATAACAAAAAAAAACTGGCTCTGGTTTGGAAAGAAGAACGTGAGATGAAAAATGAGGGACGGTCGTCAATCAGTCAAGCGAAGCGAAATAGCTACCCGTATATCGTGTGTCCGAATCCAGTTAGTGTTATCTATCTTTTCCGTCGTCTGTGACTTCCCTAAAAATGAACTTGACTGTTCAAGAGTGTGAAGTGGAAATATTAAATGAATAGAACACTTAAGTTTATTTACCGTTACGTTTGTCATTGTTTTGAACAATAAAACCCTGCGCAAACGTGAAACGAACGGTTGGGGATATTCTCAATTAGGAATCAAAAATGCCACTATCAGCTTGATTTGGTAGTTATCAAGATGACTTTGTCGACCTCGAATACCGATTTTTATCGCGCAAAGATGAGCAAAGTTCGACAGGCAAAATAAGTGCTTCCTTAAAAATGCGTCACTGAGTTTTTACAGCTTTCCAATAATGTCTAAGCCTAAAGTTGACCTACCGAGTAAATCACGTGACAGATGTTTGAACGTATTTCTAACTGTACAAAAGATCCAGACGTTCGGTAGGAAGCAGTCTGTTCGGGAAGGAGTTAGTTGAAATTGAGATTGTTCTCAAAAATAACTTATCAATCGACTGATGAGAACCGCATTTTGTGGCTTTGCACGACAATTTTTGAGTGTGCTTCACTCAAGCAAAACAGATTTTGAGATACCCTGTGGGTGACGTAAGGTGCTTTTCGTCTTGCTTTTGGTGATAGACGATAAGCCTAGTGTTGTATGTACAATGCACTGACGATTGAGATCCTGATATATACGCATTGATCAGCATCGAAAGTAAAAGTACGCTGAGCCTTCGGGGATCGAGAAACAAAGAGAATATCCCAGTTGGAAGTCGGTGAAGCAATTAAACTAATGATGGCAATTTGCAAATTGAATGTGCCCAAAATCAGACTGTCAGCGGAGTGGACGGAGGGCTGGACGGTGGGAAGAGAAGTGACTGTGTCAGTCAATTGGATTAATCTATTCGGTCAAACAAGGAACTTATGTCGTTGCTGGATCTTTTCCGACTGCCCCAAGTGGGATTGGATCGAACGCGAGTTCTTTAAATTTGTTCTGTGAGGCCAGCAGTTCGAAGACAGCAGATTGATATTGTTTATGCAACCAGATAAGATTGGAAACAAACGCTCACATGCATATATGACTGATTATCTGGGGTGGAAGTTTTATTTCTATTTAATCTCATATGTGATACTCTCCCTTAATTGAAAGTTCGTTCTGTTGATCTTGCGTTCTCGATCGAACGTGACCCGTCCTGCGCTTCATGGTTCTTGCCTGAAACAAGTTCCTTCTCAGTCAAAATGTATCCGAAAGTGTCTACTTCTGGGTGGACTTCGTCAGAATGATGAAGTTTTCCATTCTTTTTGTGTTGTCTTTGCGAAATTAGACCCAGTATGCAATATTCCTTTGGGTAAATAGGGATTAAATTAAACGTAATCCCGTATTAAATGACAAATTCTTCAGCTAAACGAGGGGTTCGCGGAAAAGATAGGAAGTACTGAGCAGCTATTTCGACCTGGTTGGGTCTCATCGGCAGTGTGAATCCAAAGACCCGAACCGGGGGGCGGGGGATGAAAGCCGAGACCTCAAAGGCAGATCGCAAGCATGCTACCCACTCGACCACCGGGCAGCTGATAAGACCGTTTTTTAATTTCCTTATACACAATATATATGAATGTTTCCGTAAGGTGCGCTTAAGCCATTCTCCATATTCCGTATCCTTCAACTAATGCGGATCCTTTAATGCTGACTTGCGAAGATCATACGGGTATCATACGGCAATCAACATCATCCATGAACAGCGAGGGATTGGGTAAGTGTACAACCGTGATCGCCCAAATATTCTTTGCTGTACTTCAATAATGGATTCTTGGGTTTTTGTGGAGAAAGGTGCTCTAAAACCAATGATGTGCATTTATTTAACATAATAGGGTGGGCTAGAAATTCGAGGCTCATATCCGAGCAGTCAAGGATAGCCCAAAAGTCGCGGCATTGCCCCACCCAATAATAGTGAACACTCGACAATTTATCGTAGCCTAACTATGAAGAGTGAGATTTGCCTGGGCCGATTTCATGCAAACGGTGGTTGGTGGAATGCGTGGCACGTATTTATGTAATAAAACCGAATTCATCTTTATCCAACAGCATTTCGGTGGTCTGAAGTGCCGTCCGAGTGTAATTTTGTATTGTTGAGTTGTAGCTAAGCTGCTTAAACACCTTCGGTGCACAGTTGTTGGAAAGGATTGGCGCACACGGAGGGACAAAAATCTCGGAATTTTACCTCCAGCATGTGCTGAACAGTGCAGCAGAAGAAGGCAAGCCGACGATCGATGCTGGTGTTTAATTCATAGTAGTAGGTGTTTTGGTCAATCGCTGGCATTGGTGTCTGACCTTCAAGGGCCGCGAACGGCATGAAGTACATTGTTTCGTGTGACCAGCAGTAAGTGAAAAGGATAAAGTATATGCTGAAGGACAAACTCGTGAAAGCATTCAGAATCAGGTTAACTTAATGCCAGTGTGCGTCTACTACAATTTTGTGTATTATCGTCAACCTTTTATGTTCTTGGGTTCGGCTCCATTCTTTTCTTTTTCCTGTCATTGTCAATAGTCAAAACGACTATCAAATATGGGTCTTTGAAAGACAAGAAACTGACAGTAATTTGCCACTTCTGCGGTTGACATTTCCCCCCGTAAACCAACTGACATTCCTGAACTCCTGTAAAGTAGTCAATTTCATTTCTTCTGATAAGGTTCCTCTACCAACGAATTCTTCACTGGTATTCTCCATCCTAGAGAAATTCAGAAGGAAACATGATGCACTCTCGTGTACCTGAAACTGTTTATATTTACCGCCCGTTTTATTTGCGTGCTTAAGCCTATTTTTCACACAATGTTTTGCAGTCAGTAGAGGGCAATAATTGAAAGTGGACAGTCGTTCATTTATGGCTCTTTCGTCCACACGCCAACTATCACTCATAAGACAAAGGTGCAGAAAAAACGTTTCAAATGTCAATCAAACGGTTGGTCTTATATGAGCTGTCTATTCATCACTTTGAGCGACTAATGTGAGTGATTCAAACCGAAACATCAAGGTGGGGACATCTACATAAGGATTGAAGAAAGATCATATTGCATCATGGTCACCCGCACGAGCTGGGATTGGAGCAAAAACAGTAAACGCGACGACGGATTAAGGCCATGCGCAGACGAGGAACGGAATTCAAAACTCACACTGGATTCGTTGGAAGCTGACACGGCAATAAAATGACGCAATCCGTCCAGATTGGCCTTCTTGATCACACTGCCTCTTCGACAATTCTGTTGCAGGTCATCCGAAGGCTGGCGGTTTTCCGAAATGACAAAAATAACAAAATAACAACACATGAAAACATTGGTGTCATGTGGATACACAATGTGGCTCAAAAGTTCCTCATTTTTGTATGAAACCCAAAGTCGGCATTGGTATCAGCTCCAGTTGTGCGAGCATTGATATTGTAATTTGCTCACTGATAGTGCTTTGAAATGCATCTACACACAGGTCGTGAGAACACAGTTTGAATAACCAGTCTCTTCATGTATTTCATTGGACTGAAGCGTACTTGGAGGAACAGTCGGAACAATAGGTATCATATATAATGGAAGCCAATGAACCAAAGGGATCATAGGTTCGGCTGCCAGTTATTCTCCAAATCCAGCCATCGTGTTGTAGATCGCAACTATATCCTCAGTTTTGTATCGGATTGCTCTACTATCTAAGTTTATCAAGCTCCGAGTGACTCATTAATATAAACTCAATTCCTGATTTTACTTGTGCGCTCCTAAATCCCACAGTAATTTTCCATGACTGTATGGCGCATTCCGGTTTCTGTGTATCACAGTACAGTAGAAATTCGTGGACGATTTCAATAAGAATATCAAAAGACAAACAATATAGCGAACAAGCTGGTTTTCGTAATTTCGTCTTCAGGCATACACAGTTGTATGTGGTAATAGGTTATGTAGAAATAAATTTGATTGATCCATTGAGGTTAAATGTAAAAGTACAACAATGTCTGTCAATTTCTATCAGAGCAACTGGAGGAAAGAGACGGGGAGTGAACAAGGGGGACTAAGATCAATTCTGGAAATTTCCGATGACCTTTTTCACGTTCGATTTGTCAGGCCATGTTGCATCATCCCGACACGATTGAGGTCATGGTTCAGTTCATCAGTTAGGCTGAGGCGTAGCCAAGGCAATAAAGTTGCATTGGCAAACATTTTCTATTGTTTGCACAGTGGTATCCACGTGTTACTTTCGTGCAGCGGTATTGAAAACAGACATCAACAAGGGTGGCTTTGAAGGCGTGACGAACTGAACCATGACCCCAATCATGTCAGGATGACGCAACATGGCCTGACAAGTCGAACGTGAGAAAGGCCATCGAAAATTTCCAGAACTGACCTTTGGTCGCATTCTCTCCCTGCCCCTTTTCTCCATTTTCTGCGACCGAACTTGCCAGACATCGTTGTCATTTCAAATTTTAACACAATGGACCATTCATATTTTTTTCTACTTTATATAGAAAAAACAACTGTAAATGCCTGGAGACGAAACTACGAAAACCAGCTTGTTCCCTATATTGTTTGTCTACTGCAGAAATGTCACCAGGATACTGATCATGTCGACCTTCAAGTTCAATCAGCAAACTAGAGTGGTTGTTAAGAAAGTAAACGGGGTCCAGAGTTTCCGTTCACTCGGATAACAAACTCTCACAGCAAATCTAAACTAATAGTTAACCATCTTTTCTGACCAATAAACCTCGGTGAGAAAAACTTTACTGAAGACAAGGCCCTGAATACTGCAATAAGCCTGTAAAGGTGGGTTGTCGGACATCGTGTATCAACCTAATCGGTCAGGTAGGTTCAATGTTTATTGTCAAACGGATGCGCACTGCTGATGATGCCTGTCAAGGATGAGCCAGTCAAAGAAAGTCAATCTCTTAGGAGAACATGTGTTCGAAGAATTATGTTCGTTTTGTGTCCCTATATTTCAACCTTTGGCTTAAAGTACCACTCTCCCGGAAAATTCTATTTCTACTGTTCATAACTTTCAATGTACAATTTGATTCAAGCACTCATTGAGGAACAAGATGGAATTCATAATTTTTTTCAGTTAGGTGTTTTTCAATTCCAAGGGCAACAGTAAAAGCTAAAAAGGACGACCCGGTTGTCTATGTCTGGAAAGGATTTTGCGGAGATTTTGATTCAGGAGTATATCTGCCCCCCCCCCACCACCCCCGATTGGAAGGAGAACAGTGTATTGTGGTTAGATTTGCTTTGCAGTACGGAAAGATAAAAGGATTTTCCAAGGAATCATTGTTAAAACGTGTGTGAAACTGTCCAAAAACGTGTATATAAGAGATAAGAAGACAGAATGTATCGTATTTATGACCGTTTGAAAAAAATGATCTTCCATTAACTGAGAGAAATATTAGCGATTCGGGCACGAAAAGTAAGTCTTGCTGAAACTGAGTGAAACTGTTTATGCGACACCAAGATATAAATTCGCTTGAGATGATAGGAAAAAGTGGTGGGGCTGACAACCTGTGGTGGCGGTTATCAAGACGCATGAGCGCGCAGAGCATACCAATGTTGTTTGGATCAAAATGTAATCAAGAATAACAAACGGTGAAGATAACTATTATCCTTTGGTAACCCGAGTATCAAGTGCTAATAAAGGATTTCTCTATTTATATCACATTATTCAAGGGCGAATTTTAAGCATATAAACATTTGCTACATTCTCCCACAAGCTGGGCACACATTTGCGCTACCACTACATCATTCAGTTAGAATAGACAACACGTTTTCCCGCGTACAAGATTGAATATATCACCACAGTATGGACACGAATACAGACAGGTTAATGTTTCTCAATAAATGATGGGGAAACACTGATAACGTTTGGCATGACACAACTTCTGAAGTACGTTGTGAGTACGATGGGAAAACTGGTTAGAACTCTGATTCGAGTGTGATAGGTTCTTACAGGATTTGAAGTTATGTAGTTTGGGCACCTCATGGACTGTAGTTTTTATTTCTTTACGAATCTCGTATATATATATATATATATATATATATATATATATACATGCTAGTGGACAAGCATGGTTACAACGC
>UZAN01040181.1:27477-38099 GCA_900618425.1 Echinostoma caproni
CATGGTTACAACGCCACAACAGTTCAAAAATAAGCAAACATTAACAATGAGATGCCCCGAGAACCGTGAAGGATACTTCTTTGGTACGGATGTTATAGAATTTAAGCTGTTACGGCTTGGAATAAAGTAGACGAAACACAGTCAGCAAGCTGACAGAATAAAATATTTTGACAAATGATTGTTTGGCAGATTGAAGGCTTATGTTGAAATCGTGAAAAGTTAAGTAGACTCGATGGGATTCGAAATCACGTATGGACACCGCCTCGTAGTTCAGCTGGTAGAACNNCGATGTACAAAAGCGTGAAAGGCGCCCATGTGTGAGTTCGAGCCCCTTTGAGGATAATGAACTCTTCACAATTTCAATATATTTTTACATTCCCACTGATCATTGGTTCAATGACTACAAAGCTCGATAGTAAGTCAATATAGAGGTGAAATAAGAGAACTCAGTGCTGCAACTATAAGTTAAGCATCGTCTGATTTTAATTAAATTGTCTGCCTTACAGAACTGAGGTCACAATAACTGTATATTTTAGTGATGTTGTATCTATTTCCCAATATGGCCCCGCTAAAATCATCATTCGAACCTCAATAATTTGGACCTAACTAGCCAGAGCCCAATTGATAATCATGAATAATCACTGGGGGATATGCTTCACTGCATTCTTGATCAATCGCAATGGCTGGGCGGACAGATGTTGCTTTATTCAGTGATCAACAAAGGAAGAAATGTATTCAACATACCAAAATAGATGTAACAGATTCGTCGCAACATTCAATCGAATACTCTGAGAAACCGTTTCAAAATTTCTTCTTGATCATTAACTGAAGTGTTTAAAAAATCTGATTATTCTGGGATTAGCTTGGACGAACTCCGTGTACCAAATCAATGAACCAATGAAATACGAATTTGCATTGAATAATTTGGAATGTTTGGGAGCCTCAGAGAAACCAGACCCTGTTGATGATCTTGGATGGGGTTTCCTTCTGAATGGGCTAATTCAAACATTCAACGGTTAAATTGATTGAGCTAATTATTCAGCGTGTTGACTGTCTACAATGTTCCTCAGGGGTTTCGGTTCTCAACCAGAAGTTTTGTCCCTCTGGTCCTCACAAGGACACACTGAGTACGCACTACTGGCGAGTCACCAACAAGTTGAAACAGCTATTCAGTGCTCTTTGTCAGCCATCACAAAAATGTCTGTTGCATTCAAATGCAATTAACTAGTGCAGAATTACCGGTCTCCCTAGGGTTGCAAATCATACCCAAGATCATCAATAGTCCCTGCAGTCTGCGAAAAACCAAACTCGGTATTCTGCCACTATTTGTATGTTCCTGATATACAGCAAAATGAGTACCGGTAAAACGCAGAGTAATTCAGTTAACTAAACTGGTACTTTGTGTGACTGGCGTGTTTCCGAAATGACTGCTGCATTCACCCACGATCGCACTCGATTGTACAACTGTGCTCAGCGATAGAGAAACAATGAAACCAAAATGACAATAACGTTGCTTGCTTTGCGTGTAGCTTCAGATAAGAACCAGACAACGTAATCGGTCAACCATTTCATAGGAAGTAGAAACCTAAGAGATGCATAAGCTATAAATAATTCACCACGGCAAGAACAGACTCACAGCAACATGCCTGCAAACGTGGCGATTTCCGTAAATCATGCACACACAAAAAACAAATCACTGAGAAATAAAAGTGGCTTACCCGAATCCAGGGATGTTTCAGACATTCGTTTACAGTTGCCCTTTTTCTGTGGGGCGGTGGTGGAGATGAACATAGAAGTAGGATAATTGCTAAGCGGTCACAGAGATACGTATTATATCTCATGATAAAAATCAATTAATTTGGGAAGAACGAGAAATCATTTTTCAAAGATTAATCGGTAAACGTACCGCCCGAGCAGAAAAAATGATTACTCGATCTTGTATTGCACTGCCCTTTGACTGGAGAGAATGTGAAAACTTGCCTGGTGCATTTTGAATCACATAAATCATAAATTTTGTTGCGGTTTACTGTCAGTGACTGTACACTACACCACGTTTGCAGATGTGGGATAAATGACAAAAACAACAAGGACGTCATCGAGTGAATGAAAAATGACCAACTGATGCAGGATACCACTTTCAGGTTTGAACAATAAAACTAGATATTGGTATTCTTGAGAGACTGGAAGAATTGTAAGTAAACAAAGCGTATGAATTCAAGTTGAGATTAGATGTTTTTAAACTAAACTGCACACCAACAGTTTCCCAAACTCCGATAACTATCACATAATTGTGGATATGTTTCTAAACCAAAAGAGGAAGTTGAAAGTGAAGCGAGTGAGAGAAAGTTTGTTTATCCCCAAAGGATACTGATGTTTGAGCACATGGACCAATTTTGCTTTGGCGAGAATCCTTGCGATCGTTCACTTATCACTATAGATGAAAACATTTGAAAGTGCGACTTTTGCATGCATGTAAATATATCGCAGGTTTGTGAACAAGTATGGTGTCAACGTAACCACAATTTTGACAGAAAATGGTAGAATTTGGGTGCGCGACAGAACGACAAGACACAACTATAGAGAACCATAAAAACAAGAATATAAATGTTTCCTGTTTGTTTTACCATATACGCTTCAATATACTTCGATACTGCTTTGATCTACAGTATTTCCTATAGTTTATATATCAGTGGCAGTCACCCGAACTGGACAGATCTTTTAAAATTTGTGTACTGTAACGCCCTTGGAAAATTTTCCCTCATTTTGCGTGTGCGTCCTGTTCAGGTCTCACGAAACCTTTTGGTTCATGTTGCATATATTTTTCCTCTCTCGCAGATCCCCTGTTAGTCTTCTACAGAAACTATCTTCTCGGACTCGACGGTTTCAGCCCATACCGAGATTCTGCGGCCGGGCGCATTCGTTTAAGAACAGTTTGTTGCCCAGTAGAGCTCAAGCATACATCAGTAATGATCACCTGCAGTTTACTTGTGTGAGGTAGTTCCTTGTTGCCTATTTACCACTATACAATCATACAAACAAATAATGGACGCAGTTAACATAACCCAATATGCGCACGAAAGACGGAGAAGCCGAAAAATGCCAAGGAGCTCCAATTATCCGCGGAAATAAGCCATGTCAGTGACTGTGACATTGCCTGTGATGTAAGGAAATTATGGATGAGTGTTCTTCTTTTTCTACTCCGCTGCTCGCAAGAACTATGTACCACATTTCTGAAATCCACTTTGACTTTTCTAAATGACTAGAGTTTCCATCAACAAAAGTCGTTTATCCTATTGAAACAGGCTTTTAGTGATGAACTTGAACACAGAAGTCAGTATAACACCACCGCACTATTTAAGCTGTGGTTTATTTCACTGCATTTCAATTGGCACCTACTGCGAACAAATACAACAGGGATTACAAAATAGGCAAACATGAATGCGAGTTGTATCATCAAGACGAAGGTAGAGTAAGGAACACGTATCTTTGTTGATACAACATGCATCCATCGGCTGAATGCAATCACTTCGGTGATGTTGAGTATTACGATATTATCATTGATTAAGATCGATCAAACGGATTTCTCTCGATCTGTTGGTTCATCAAAAAACGATTTACAATTGGGTATCTTGGTGTTTGGCGCTTAATCTATGCCAGTAAGCACCTGGGTTGACCTCAACATAGAAGTCTTGCATTAAAACCTGGTTTGGAATGCGTTTTAAAACCCGAATGCGTAATTTCCTTTCTGTTCAACTTATGTGTTTATCATCGCACCCACCCTGGGCTCCATCAATTAAGTTGGATTTGGCGTACAGAGACGGGTGTTTTGTAGCCTGTATGCTACTCTTTCTTTGCAGAATTCCGGGTTTGACGGCGTAGCAACTCCGGTTGACAACTGATCATAAACGTTGGTGGAATAGATTGGTCTCGTTTGAATGGAAGACCAATAGTGACCTCAAATCTAGAGGCTGAGAAAGGAACTGGCTTTTCAATCTTTGATTGACTGTGCTTGTAAACAAATTCCTCGGGATAATCTTTTTTCATCAGATCATCATGCAACAGACTCATCCTGTTTGATATAGTGCCGTTAGTGCAGATTGCATATGCTCTATGAATAAGACCGCTTTCATACCAAATGGGTGCCAAACTTCCGAAATGCATGTACTGTGTGTCCAGATTGCTTTACGATAGATCGATCTTGACATGAATCCACCATCCTAGCCTTACCTTTGTGACCCTTCATTCACATTTATGTTCATTTCCTGTTCTAATCGCGAAAACAAACGTGTTCATCTGCAGTGGACACCGGTTAGGCAGCAGTGAAATCGTCCAAAACATCAGATTGAGTAATGTTGCTGTACTAGCGTCCCTTTTCAAGTTCAGCATATTGATAAATTCATTGCTCATCTCAACAGGTGGTTCGCAGGTTGACGTGACTACTTGTTCAACTAGCCAACATGTGATCAGGAATATGTTTGACTCGTCCACACGCATCATTATAGAGCGAGAAACTGATTCACATGAGTGTGCGAGGTTAGTTCTTGTGTTTCAAAAGTTTGCTTTCTTCGTTCGGCTTCACCCATCTGGAATTCTGTCAAACTGATAGGAATGGGACAAAATTCCGACAAGTCCTTTCCAAGTACGAGATATAGAGCTGTACACAATTTTCCATTGCCCAATCATTCTTTCGTTTTGTTCCGGGGGTACAAGTAAAAGTAACAATTTGGAACACAACATGTGTGTAATCATTTGCCTGTGCGAAGTTGTACCGTAAGAAAATGAGTTGCAATGTCTTCGTTCTGTTCGAACTCGTCTAGGTACAGTCACAAGTTAGTTTTTCGGTTCGGTACATTAATTATACAGTGACAGTTTTCTCGTCGTTCTACATCCTTCCTAATTTAACCATCATCGATTGAAACGACAGCAAATCGGCGTAACTTTGACGGTTATGTTAGTGGAATTTCGTTTTTACGTACTGCACGGAAAACACAAAAAACCTTCCAAGTCTATTATATTTTAAATAAATACTACTGCCCAGTGAGAGTACACCATATTTAAGAGCACCCAAATGTCAACCATGGAAACCAACATCTCGCACCATCTACCTTGAAGTAAACCATTTAACTTGAAGTAAAACCCAAAAATTGCGCTGGGATTGTCGTGATGTTAGATTAAAGCACACTGAAACAGGTTCCTATCAGAGTTGGATGACGGGAATGAGGTTTAAATATCAAACTTGGGGCTGGAACCACTCCAGCGTCAGTGCACCAAATTTCCTGACCACCACCACACAAATGGAAACAAATTGTTTTTGTTTTTTAGCCGTGGTTCTGTTGCACATTCCTGTGGGAAGCAAAGTGACTAAAAGCTTTCTTTGTGTATTTTGGCATTGAGGTGTGATAAAGGCTGATTTACGTTCCGTTTTCACTTACTACCGACTCTGGTCCGGTGGATCAATTAGTCCAAGGTCGCTTTGTTCGTACACTTCGTATAAGTGACCGAACAGCAAACCACATGAGTCACACTCGCTAGCTGCACACAGCTGTGTAGGTGACTCTTATCGGTGACGCCTGTATAATTCTATCTTTTTTACTTTCGTTTATCTACAGTCCCTTTTGTTCAATTTAATGCAACCTACCGTTAAAGAAACGCGACGTTTGTGGCGCTACGTACTCATTGATTACCACAGCAAACGGCAGAACTCAAACCGGAAAATGACCAGTCGAATGATGGTGTTTCCGGAGTAAACTACAGACTCCGATAACCAAATTCTATCACAGTGAATCAGTTCGTAAAAACGGTGCCTAATTTTAACTCATGAAGAATCAATAGCCTCGATGGGATTCGGAAGCAAAAATAGAGGCAAACTACGTTTTACTCCAGAAAAAGATCTATCGGATGAGTTACAAACTTATACTTATAGTTATACTTATAGTTCAACTGAAATAATCCACTTCGTTTGTTGCAAGCTCTGATTTTTCACAGTCCAGATACAAATAACTAGGGATCACATATTAGTCATAGGTTGAACAATTAGCCCAATCGTAAACTTCATGCGGCAAGTTCCGACTGATTAGAGGGAAAATCTGTAAGACTGCCTATAATAAATGCTTTGTTAAGTGATCAATCGATTTTAACAATATCACATTTTGTGACCTATAAAAGAGTGCTGTATTTGGCTAGTAAATGAGGCACCGAAAACGAGCTTGTTTACCAAATTGACTTCCTGATGCAATCCACGGATATTTTCCAGTATCTCAGAATATCAGAATTATAGGTTATCTCATAGCATAGCTCATATAGCAAATTATGCAGTTGTAGGGGTGATGTCTACGGATGAGTTGAACACCGTCAAGGCTATTGCGTTTTGCGAAATTCTAGAGCGAATGAATATTTGTGAATGTTATAATGTTAATAACAGCGATGTCGGTAGAGAATTATATTCGCCGAAGTTTCGGTTACCGTGGGTAACCTTAGTCAAGGCAGGTTTTACAACTAAATGACTCAGAGGAAAGGATCACAAGTCAACAGATATTTTATTGTGTGTGCGCGTGTGTGTCTCTCTGTCTGCGTCGGTGAATATAAATCTCTACCGACATCGCTGTGTTATTAACATTATGACATTCACAATAAAACAACACATGGTGCATCGATTTTGCGATACATTCCTAACATCATTTGGTCGTGATGTGTTATGAATGAATACTTCTCAAAAATAAAGAGCTATTTGAATAGGAGCGAAAGTTCAACGAATAATCATTTTTATCTTAGATTGCAGTAAAAATATACCCAAATGGATGAAGTTAATGCTCGACGATCAAGCATACAACTGATACAGACAAGTAAAAAAGTGTGGATTCTTGAGGATAGCGACCTCAGTTAAGAGGCGACTCAGTGAGATCCCAGTCAGGACTAGCTTTAATCCGAACTACTTTCCCGGAGATCATTATCACCGTTTTCACCCATTAGAAGAAGTGGTTCCTGACATGATTCCAGTCCTCGTGTTCAAGGTCAAACTCCCGAAAATTCGTTTAAATAGCGTGACAGATTATCTGTCACGCTTGTATCGATTAACTTCATAGGCGCCGTCTGAGTGATGCTGCAGATCTTGGAAATTACTGCATTGCACAAGTCATCAGATGGTATCTACGTAACTCAGACCAAACAGACCAAACTGGGCATGCTGATGCAGGCGGGGATAACAAAATCTTCGAAAATGGACCTCATCTATTCAACAACGAAATTTTTCGCATGGCACAAGTGATGCGGAAGACTTGGAACCAGATTTGTTCAGGCACCTATCCCTATCTCTAGCAGACAAAGCTTTCAAAAATGAAGTCCACATCCAAATTGGGAGGCGCATTCGGTGTCGAATGACCACGAGTATTCCACAACACGAGTATGAGCATGCGTGCAAACAAATGAGCGAGTACACATGTGCTCACAAAGATGAAATTGGATGAAACTGGATCAGGTAGTTAGGTCGATTCGAAAAGGATGCCCAATGCGCTATAAAAATTAGTGGTTTTTGTTTGGACGGAGCCTAAGAAACCCGTCCGATCGCGCACGCCTCCGAGTCAGGCCACACGCACGCTCGCAACGCTCGAGACAGACTGAACCTGATTGGATGATCACAGAACGTATCAGCCAATGTTTGTCCAATCGATCAATCGATATGTCAAGGACACTATCTGATTGGTGCGTCACTGCGCCGTCCTCGTATGCACGATTAGTTCTATATTTTTTGACATACCGATAACTTATCGGGGAATACACGCTGACTGTGGTCTCAACCTGTGTCGTTGGGGCTTAAGCAAGAGTCGCTCGTGTCATTCGTACGCTTAGACCAAACACAACAGTTCTTCTCGCCGATACTAGCTGTGAACAAGTGTAGATGTACCGACCAAGTCGATAAATCGGTGCTTACCATGGCTTTGTCTAGCGTTGTGTTGATTTTACTCCACTGGATCTCAATATGGTGTTTTGTCGTCTACTTTTAACAACGGCTTCTAGCATAATTCCGTGCATTCGTCTTTGTGACTTCTTTGGCAAAGCACTAATCTGGAACATAACTCATTGGTCCCACTGAGTGATAGTAGTCGAATAATTGTCACGTAAAGACAGCGATCATGTTGTCAAGTTAACAATATAATCGGAGTATTCAATATAATGGATTGCATAGGGTACAGAACCACTGAGGAGTGGACTGAAAAGCTAGAAAGACGTTTCGATCTGGTCTGGTGTCATTAGCAGTGCAAATCCATCGACCCAAATGACGATCAAACTCCGGGGCATAACAGGTGGAATACAAGCATAAAAACCAAATTACCATTGGACAGCTGATCAAACCATTGTTCATTTTTACTAGACACGAGCCCATGTTTGCCAACTCGTTGCGAGCGCCACAGCTCACGCATCTCAGCATAAGACCTCAGGGTTATCACTCAGTTTAGAATCATCCAAACAGGACTGATTGGTACATCACAACCGACACTGTTCTCATAAACCACATTTTCTCATTTGAAGCTCTATCACTATAAGGTAACATTCACAACAAACATCCCACTTGTCTTTGATGCATGCAAATACAACTCTAAAGCGAGACAGAAATCATTTCAAATGGGAATTCGTCGTGTATACAGCAAATGATGCTTGAACTGAAAAGTTCGGAAGCACTGGACAGCTGATGAGACCCAACCAGGTCGAAACAGCTGTCCAGTGCTTCCGAACTTTTCAGTTCACGCATCATTTGCTTTATACACGACGAATTCCCATTTGAAATTTAACCAAATCCTCCATTACCCACAAGAAAGAAATCATTTCATCACTCTACGAAGCCTAGTCTTTGACGGTTTTGCAATAATCCTAATCGGATGCAGCACAACTTACTCGTTGCGTCTACATGTACGGGTGTAACCATGTTGGTATATTCTTGTTTACTACATAGAGACACAGCTGATAAAGAAAAATACAGGTACTTACTCATTCTGACCTTCCGTTACGCTTAACATTGACGTGCGATTCCCAGTTCCTCCAGTCAATGATAAGCTCGAGAAGCACTAAACTTTAGGGTTCACCCTAATGTACATCCACCGTTTAACTACGGTTCAAATTCCGGACCTCCATAGGGGAGGGGACATGTGCCACATCATTACTCAAAAGTAACTCTGTTACCAGAGTTGTTGCAAATCTAGCACACCATGTTCATTTGAGGACAATGATAAGTCGAACTAGGAGTGGAACTGGTGCCTCGCGGTATCCAGGTGTACGGCAGATAGGATGAACATGGGATTGTGGATTATCAGTTAAAACTCACTTCGAATAAGCGGTACGAACACCCTTAGAGGAAATCGGTTATTCAGAATGAAAAATAGCAAGTCCTACGCAGTTTAGCCGCAAGTGAAACAACCATTCATTGAAAGCTTACTTGGGGTTTTTGACGAGCAAGCGTCGGATAAAATCCTTGGCCAAATCGGTGGCATCGCGTATCTCCTCACGAGTATAATCCACAATACAATCTAAAATGTTCTGAAATGTCTCGATCTGAGAATCGCCAGCGAATGGGGAAATGCCGGTCAACCTATTTGGTGGTAAGGCAAACCGAAGAACGCAGGAAAAAGTCATGAGTGAACAACGTGCAACCCATGGAAGCTAGATGCATCACGTAGTTATGACATTTTTTTACCGCTAACATAGGAAGTATTTACCAACGTTAACTATGAAGCTATTTCTTAGATAGAAGTGGCTTTCATTTATATTTCCCGCTTTTAGGGATACATATATTGTGGCTTGTTACTTAGATTATTCATCTTTTGAAATTGGTGTCCCTCAGTTATTCATTCTTCATTCTGTTTACTAAATTCGTGTACATATCTGCTTGTGAATGTGCGAATAAGAAATACAAAAAGGACATTTTTAAATGTGACACCGTATTTTAACAAGTGGCTTACTGCTGAAAATTTCAAGTTGCACTATTATAGTTCTGACACCAGAATGTGTGACAAACAAATTACGCTACATGGGTCTTACGACAAATAAATCAACCTATGCTCACGAGCGAAAGACTGCCAGAATTCTCAGGCTGAATCAGATAAACTTTATTGCAGGGATAACAAACGGAGTAGCCAACGTCCGAGGCACAAACCAGCTGCATGATGTGTAAAAACCGCAAACCGTTGGGGACGCCATTAAGTTGATCGGATCATATACCATGTGGACGGAGTGAAAGTTCAAGATGCCCAATCAATACAGTGACCACAGCCATAACCATATAGATGTGTGTGGTTCGTACACCTCTTCTTGTTTGAAAAGAAAATACCATATTGCAATACTGCACGATTTATGTCCAGGACGATTTCGCTGCATCTCAACATGGTGCATACTGCAGAAAATACAATGTTTATATAGGGTTTTAGCATAGCAACAGAGTGAGGCAAAATACATTAAAAACAGACAAAACATAAACGAGGGAGGGGTAAAAGGGCCATTTCACCAGGGTAGGGAGAGACGAACATACAGTTCTTTTTGCTGGCACAGGGGGCTTCCATCGATTAATCGCAATTGCTTCAGCAAACCTTAGCAATCTTGCGACTTGTAGACAATTTAAAACGCTGTGCTTCGGT
>UZAN01040181.1:44038-58096 GCA_900618425.1 Echinostoma caproni
CCATACGAGATGTACCAAATGGTTTGACGATACGGGCACATCGTCTAAACCTACTCCAATCACTGTGTTGCGGCATTTGATACCGCTACAGTCAACTGCGCGGCGGCATACGATCGTCACACCTCATTTATTAGTCAAGCTTTGCAATATGAAAATTTGTAAACATATAAATTTTTTCAACATTCGTTGACCTCAGAATATTCCGATAGTTTTGTTCTGATTGCCTACAGCGGTGTGACCAAAGGTTGTGCGTCGAGGCTAAAGGACTGCGGGTCGTGGCTAAAGCATTGCGGGTTTTGGCTAAAGGAATGTAGGTCAAGACTAAAGGATTGCGGGTTTTGGCTAAAGGATTATGGGCTTGGCTAAAGGGTTGCGGGTCGAGGCTAAAGAATTGTGGGCTTTGGCTAAAGCTTGATGGGAAAAGGTGTAGTTGAATATGGAAATACCGAAAATCACGTTCTCAGTCGATCTGTATCTTGATCACAGCAATCGAGGTATTCTTCTTCTTGCGTACGTGAAAAGCACGTCTTTGATGCACTAATTGTTAGGATTGAAGTATAACATTTCTTTCGATTCCCTCACCCTCACGTTGGACTACCGATCGTGGATGGATAACTGATAGAACGCCCATTTTAGTGTGGATGACATACGTAAATCAATAGGAATTCTCGTTTGAGGATTCATTCTACAGGTTCACGAGCATCACTCCGTCATTCTTGCAAGCGGGTGACTTAGATCTATTAGTTCATGAAATCAAAACATAACCTCGATGCAGTCAGCGCTTGAAATGGTTTGAACGGTGATAGAAATGAAGCTGAAGAAATGAAGTTGTTCGTTTCCCCATGGTGTCTTCACACCACAAATTACGCATCCATACCTGACAGGAATGAAACGGTGGACGCATCGAGGATATAAGTGTGATTGGTGTTCTGCTTTACGGTCATAGGGTGGTGAAATCACACATCTGACGTTTGGTGAGTTGGTGAGACAACTGATTGGTTAGCCTGATTGTACTCTCCACTCCCATCCCCACAATGCCCTGACGACCTAAACAGTGCAAAACATGGTAACGAAAACGTTGAATGGTAACAATACGGTAAGAAATAGAAATCTCGAATGAAAAAGGGTACTAGCGGTTGTGGTTGAAAGCTAAGGAGCATCAAATAAAACATATATTTGATTGAAGTAAAGGCGTAATTAATACCTCCAGTAACCCAATGTGAAAGCATCATCAAGCAACTCATGGGTGTGAGGCAATCAAATGCGAAAAGTTAGCGAAGAAGACTTTGTTGTTTTTCTCGGAACAACTAGATCATTGCAAGACAGCCAGCATTTAAGTTATAAAACCACCCCCTCTTTGACTCTTGCTCTTTTATTTCTATTTCTTTCAAAAATTGTGTAAAATCAGCACAATGAATTATCGGAATGCAGCCAATTTCTTAACTGTTTTATTTTAACGAGTGTCTCTGATAGCTCGCCAGGATAGCCTGGGCCAAATGATTCAACCCACGTTCATAAGTTTGCCTAGTTGATGCGAGAAACGGCACAAAACTTATTACAGATTTCAAAACGGCTTGCATATTTTACCCTCTCCAGAGTCAATGAGCTCCTACTGTATTCGACGGGTGTCTATCTCTTGCGACAGTGGCCAATTGACGCAGTTTATCATCGCATCAATTCGGTAACTCTGTGCTGGAGTCGCATCGCTACAAACAAAGTATTCCATTAAATTGTATCAAATCCAACATTTCTATTGGCCAATACTCGTATTCGAAAATGGATCAAACAGTAATTTTTTAACAACAGGAAGTTAAACGACCATTATCAAATCCGTGATACTCGTAGACAATGAATGTTTAAGGCGGACATACTGAGCCAACGAGTTTATATTTTTCTATCAGAGCTACATAGACGATTGTCTCGATCTGGAAGGAAATTTTCAACGCAACAACAGAACATTGATCACTGAAAGCATTCCGAAATCACTAATCCAAAGTGAACTAACTAAACGCCACAACGACTAAGAGTCAGTCGCATTCCGCTCTATCTCTCTTTGTCTCATGCCCATGCCCTCGGCGGGCGTGATGGATTGGTTCAACAAATAAGACAAGCAAAAGGTATTTCAAGTAGGCAATAAAACTTCTCCTCGATCATTGAATGCATCCGATTATCAGAGCGGCCATGATATATCCATAACTAATCATAAAGATGATAGTTACGGACAGAAACAATTGAACAGGTTTGTGCTCGCCAAACCACTCGATCGATGATTCTGTTAGTGATACGCACACACAGTGGTTTGAGTCATGCATGTGGTCCAGAAATGCGATAACCAACGTTCTCTTCAACGTGGACCCATATCAGTCAAAGTTTCTATTCTGATCGTTCGCTTGTAAAGTCATACAAGGCCGGGGAACGATTGCAAGAAAGGTAATCACACAAAATGGCAAACAAGTCTGCATGGGGAATGTGACAAAGGGCCACTGAAATCGTCTAAAACACAGTTTAGGTACAAATACTTAATCTCGTGGGTATGATGTTTACCGGAAATATATGTAAATGAGGAACCAGAACAAAAGACTGGTTAGTTGGTAGGTAAAGATAAAAAGAATTTGAGGGTTCCAGGAAAAACACTGGAAGCAAAGGGGAAAATAGTATGAATATAAGGGGGGATGGGGCTGGTGAGAGCAAATGTAGAAAGAACTAAAAACCAAGTTTACTGTGGAAGTCGTATTAGGACGTTTAATTTGTTCCCTCACGTTGAGATATACCCAAATCAGTTTTATGGTTCAAAAGTGGGAGATGGTCATTGCCACAGTTTGGTTAGATAAGCAATCTCCAGGGTACTTTCAAATCACGAATGCAATCCATATGCAGGTAATTATTCGGACCGTGTGTAAAACAAAGTGACAAGGTCCTGATACGCTCCCCTTAATCAATCTCACTCGCCGCAGACTGAAACATGGGACATGGTTTATGAAAAAGTCACACCTAACGATATCGTACAAGGAGTTTTCCTAATAGCGGACAATACTTGACATACCAACCTCATATCATTCTTGATGGTGTACAAAATTCCTTCTCTCGGCACTACTACTGGTGCGTACTACGTACTTGCTGAACACCTGTTATTACAAACCATAAATGAGACACATAAATTAAGCAATTGAACACCTGCGGTGGACGCGAACACAAAACAGTTAAAAGTAGAATGTACATTTTTGGGAAAGAGTGTAAAAGATTAGCTACACAGAGGATGGTCATTCAGAAGAACAGTGTAAAAGTGGTCGATAATTCCCCGTTTATTACATAGTTGAGTCAAACAATGAGAACACCGTTTGAAGAAAAAAAATTGCGTAATATGTAGCTTACTATGGTTGTGCTCACACTTTCCACAGTGAAACAAAAACGTGAGCACACCATCTTATTTGCATGAGTGATACACATTCATTCGCGTTTAACACAAGTCTCCGCAGCTCTGGTGGTGATCCACCTTTCTGTGTCATCAAAAGGCGCCTCTTGAAAGGGTGATAAATCAGTGTCACTGGCAGATATTCGGAGGAAGGTTTTGGTGTTATCTTATTGGAAGATAAAAGTTAATATCTGGATCAGCAAGCAAGTTGTTCAAGCTTTTCAAAGTTGAAGAAATTAATTAGTGAGTCGTCGGTAGACATCACCGGATGTGAACGACGGTCACCTGAAAGGTCATCATAAACAGGTCCTTTGATTACATTTCGTTTTACTTCAGGAAATCATTGAACATGGTCAGACGATCAAACAGACTTGTTCATAATTAGTTTTTGTTGAGTCTGGCTTTATTTTTCGACTGAAAGTGTACCAAAAACGAAATAAATTCTCGGATGAATAATGATGTGGAAAGTTTTGATCAAATACTGGGAAAACCAAGTCCATTGGGGAGGGGGGGGAATAAAGGAACTCGCGTGGTGCCGTATTTTGCGGAGCGTTGGAATGGACAAACAAAGATAAGGTAATTTGTGCTCTCTTATATGTGTTTCAGTTTACTCACGATTAGCGGAAAGCATACAGCACGAGTTCCCGCGCCTTCCTCCTTCGTTCAACTGAACCCCGGTCAACCATGATTTGACGTGGTTACAAGCCGATGAAGTGGAATGAAACCTTTTCCTGGGTGTGTATCAATATTATTCTGTCGGCTTTCTGCATTCGTTTCAGTGAAGGCAACGAAATCCACGTAAAACGCGAATCGGAATTTAAATTCGCTGTACGGAATTATACGTATGTGAGCCAGGGTGAAATGAGGTTTTCCCTCATCACTAGTTCAAATGTAACTCTGTGCATTTGTACTCGTGGACAAGTCGGGACCTGTGTGCTTTAGGTGATCTAAGTAGAATGTGATATTGTTTGATCGATTGGAGAACAGTTTGATGACCTAACAGCAATGAGAGGGACCAATAGCACCAGCAGTGTCAATTTCAGGCATTCGTCTAAAGCTGTGCGAATACAAAACGCGCCTGGTTTGAGGTATATCCAATTACTTTCTTTCTATTTTTACGTCACGATTCAAGAAAGGCAGTTAGAATATCGATCACTGTTGATCGGGCAGCATCACCAACCTAACAACTCACAATGGGCACCACTACGTATTTTGCTACAGTTGACTCTTTTGAAAAAGAAACATCGAATGTCCTGAGTTAAATTATCTTCGCAAAGAATTCTTAAGCCTGGTGGAACCCATACACAACGTGATGCGGAATAGACTGCTACTTCATCTCACCGATTGATGGTATGATGTGATGCATAATTTCCTTGGTATGAGAAGCAAACATTTCCAATCTTCTCCTCGAGGTTAATTCAACGCGCTTTACAGGTGAACTTCGATCACCTGATTTCAAATTTTCCAACGGATGGTTATCACATTTCAACAACATTTGCGATCGTACGATGAGCGAGGAAGCAGAACCGGTAGAAAACGAGAGCTCATGAGACTTAATTAATCGCAACAGGAAAGCACCAGTCATCATGAATCAAAGATTATCAATCCTAAAGAAAAAAACTATTAGACATAACGAATAAAAGCGCGATATTGAACCACGTTGTCATCATTCAGTCAGAACGGAAAAGGGAAACTATTGGCCAAGTTCTGCATGTTCAAATTCTTATAAGTTTTCTGTCTCTCACAAACGAACAAGCATCATTGTAATAGTATTTAATTCTATGGGATTGAGTCAGTTACGGTTCATCGTGCTTTTATGGAATAAGTTCAATCACGTGGTTCAAATTTGCGGAACAACGGATATTCCGGCGAGGTTTTCCACCGGTCAAGTGGCGTACTTCATCAGATCGACCAGGGGATCTTGCCCTCGGTTCTCGTCAAGCCCAACATCACCACATCACCAGCACAAGCACCACCACCGGCTCTATGTTTCCTGGAAGTGTTTTGTTGGACTCGGACATCCTAAATATCCGTACGTACGTATTTAGAATATGTGTTCAAAAGAGTCTGGTGGCAACGCATTTTCCAAGACATATTTCGAATTCAACCAAATATTCTCTCTCCAGTTGTGAACAAATTTTATTAACAAAGATACAATCGCCAGCCATTTTTCCACACAAACATTCACCTAGCCGGGATGATAATCATGTAAACAAATTTAGCATTTCCTGTCAATAGCTTTGCTGCGGTCAAACGTGGATCGACTAACACAAATACCTTTAAGTAATTGATAAGTTTAGTTGATAAATTTATCAAATAACAGCTTGTTCCATCTACTGGAATTCAGTTTCCAGCATTTGTGTGACAAAATATTGATGCATACGATGAATTCAAAATGAACGGATACCTTATTAAACGGTCGTGTTTGGTACAAACTGTAAGCTTATTCCGCGGCATGGTTTCAATTTGCTGGTAAATATNNAAAATGACTGCAAAAAACATCAATATACATTTGAAGGGAAACAGACAAAGTGAAACAACCACTGAGAACAACAAAGGTTTCTTGACAGCCAAGATGCAGTTGTGCGATCAGACAGACACAAGTTGTTTAGAGTACGTTTTACACAAGCAAATATTCTTCTTAAAATATTCTTCTGCTGGTTTGCCATTATTTTGCTTTATTCATAGCTTGTATAGTCCAATATTAGCTATAACTAATGACTAGGGTTATTGTGGCCCACGCTGTACTGCAACTAGCCTTGGAAACCAAGTATTATGATATAGAAATTGTTTTATTTTTCACTATAGTATCCAAGACCGGTTGCTTAGAACCATAGAGATGTTGTTGGGAAGAAGTGATCAGGATTGAGTGGAAGGGAACTCTTTTAAGCTTACCGCATCGACCGACCATCTGAGGTTAACGAAAACCTAGGTAGGATGTATTGATCCGGTTTTAAAATGTATGACCTCATTTGATATACGATGCGATAAAATTTATTGACCAATGATTTGCCGGTTGCAACGTTTGATCCCGAACAATGGTTGATTTATTACGCACTCCCTTTAATAGGAAGATCCATAGTGAAAAGTACATATTAGCGAATGCATGTGTATTACGGGCTTTCGCTGTCCGAAACAATTCGGGACCCATATTTCCAAAACATGAGGTCGTGCCAGATATGGAACAATCCAATGGCTTCTATAGTTCAGACTGTGCGTTGAGTTGCGGTATTAGAGCATGGAAAAGTGTATGTCGACTGGAGTGGTGACCATGTAAGAATACAGTTTAATAAGGAACCAACTACGAGTATGCTTGTCCAGAAAAAACGCATAATACAAACCGATGAAGTGATGACTTTCTTTTCAGCTTGCAGTTCAAAGAATTTTTCACGTTTATAAAATGTCCTATTATTATCATCATGTGGTGTTCGGCAGGATTGTGGCTGAGAAACTAACCAGGAATATATTTCGCGAAATAAATCAGATTAATAGTAAACACACCTAGCAGACCAATTGGGTAGCAGGCTATGCTTTATTTGACACGGGTATAAACGCTGGATTTTGAACAATTTCTTCGTGAGGTTTGTTAATTCTTAACTCAAAACAATCCATTGATTGATTTAAACTGACTATCCTTTGAAATTCACCTTCACATACAACCTTCAGTTCATCGATTCAACCATACATTCAATCCCGCCAACAATAGACCTTTGCTAGTTCATTTTTCCCTCATGTTTCCGTATGCATGCTTGTACCCGGCATGTGTAGAATATCTGTTGCAATGTGTCTGATGATTACATCAGATTGCTACATTTTCAGTGATCATTGCACAATCGAAGGTGCATAATTTAGACTGATGAAGGAAGGCGAGCATAGAAAACTCGGACACTAGCGAGCTTGTCAGCTCGGGGTGAAGCTCGGCTGCACACGCGTTCAGCTCGTTGTGCAAACATAAATGAGCTCAATAAGCCGGAAGTATGGCAGTCGATTTTCTACGTGAAATTAACAACAAAATACTTAAACAGCTAGATATATTCGTGAACCATGAACCGGGTACAAATGGTAATCTCCGCACCACGACAGCACCGCCAGTAGATGAAAACGTATGGTGAGCAATCGGACAGGTTGGGCTACGCCAATCTGTCCCTCGCTGACGGTTGCCTTGAAATTCGTAATGTTTTCTCGTCTTTTGAACACGCAAAAGAAGTTGTCGTTGAAAACAAACAGTGCGTGTTTCACTGACAGATGTACCTCTATGTACCTCTAATCGCATGATATGGGTAAGTTGAAACGATCTGTACACATTATTCCATCATTTGTGTGACCGAAAATCACAACGGGTAAGGGGAACGCAAGCACACCCATTGAATGAGAGTTCTTAGTCACAAAAAATGTGCTCCGGCAGTGATCAGTTCAAGTGCACAATATTTATTCGGGAAACTGAGAGATCCAACCTCAAGTTTGAATAATTTTTCCGTATCAGGAAGTTCTGGTTATTCCGGAATAGTGAAATCGAAATTGGTCGGTTCAGTTACTCAAGTTCAAATTAGAAAAACACTTGGAATCAGATGAGTTGGGGCTAATGGCACCAACACCCCCTGGAACGATAAGTCATTAATTGTGTGAACTCGTTCTATGACTGATATTAATTATTTAGCTGTTACTGGTCACTCCATGTATTCACTGTCTAGATGCTACGCGGATAAAAACATTTACACAGCTCCGTATTGGTAACCATCTGAAAAGTATTGTTTTCGTAGTTCAGCCGTACAATTTATGATTCCTTCTATAAACCGTAATCTTCTTATATTCGTCAGAGACCTTAAGAATGCTACCATCAGTTCCTAGACACTTCGTTCTGTTCGATTTGTTCTTCCGCAAACTCGGAGCAGTTCACCTTCAAATAACATTATCATTCGATCTTATTTCTACCTGAACGGCAGAGGTGTTGTCTCTACCGCGGTAATCATCATCTTAGATTGATTAGACCTCGAAATTGACTTCCATTAACGTACATCATGAATTTATTTCATTCAAGCCGTTGAAAATCTTGCATACTATAACAACTAATCCCATGACAAGGATATGTTGAAACCAGCCGTACACATTATTCCATCAAGATTCCACCTAGAGAATTTGACCTTAGGTATTATCCGTTTATTTACAAAAACACTGAACTTTATGTTCGACTTGTTCGCTCTACAGAGAAATAGCTCATCCATGCGTACATCCTTATGGCTAAACTCTCCACGATAACAGAAACAGCCTTCTCACAAAGCTCCAGATAGGATGGGTGTCAGATAGCAATTTACTGGTTTCATTAGGAGGAGCATGAAATATCTGGATGCGTCCGGCACGGAACCACTACTGAGAAGTACTGCTGCTGAATGCATTTGGAAAGGCATTTCAATAGTATGTAAACAGAAAAAAACTGAATGCTTCTTTCAATTGGTCATCATTCATCCTTTTGGTTTCTGATGACGCTGGCACCGCGGAACCAGAACCCCTTGAACAAAAATAGATTTGGTGAATTCTGAAGTCAACCACATCGATCAGAAACACTAAACATAAAAAATTATCGCTTTACACCCTCAAACATTGTGATTATATTTTAGCTGGAGCGCTGATATCTTTGTTAGAAAAGATCACTTTTTTGTTTTAACTTTCTAATATCTAGGGTCTAGAACTCTTCCGTGAGTAATTTCTCTCTGATTATCTTACCTCATCCTGATTTAAGATCACCTAAAACGGCAATCTTTCATGTCTTCAGTCCCTCAACACGACACCTACATGACCGTTTCAACTGTGTTTACGAGCAAAACCGATCCATTCTAGACGCAGTGACTTCTGTGATTCATTATTATGAGAAATCTGTGAACATTTACCAAACGCCTACGACATCTTTGCATCCTGAACATATACATTTATCCCAGTTTCATCTATTCTCCAAAACTCTGAATGTTTTTTTTGTCGTTAGAAGCTGCTTTGGTGGCTACTAAACTATTTATTACTCGAGTAACTCACCAATTTTACCTGAAAGTTGTCTAAGATACCAACAAAAGACTGGAGAGTCCCACCATGTGGTTTTCTCTCAACCATTCCTTCTTCAACAATCTCAGTTTATATCAGGGTTTCACATCACACTCGAATCCCGAATGAGGTTTCGATGATCTTGCTCCAATTCATGATTTTTCATCAAACTGTGTTATCTTGTATAATCCTTCCAAATGCACCTTATGCGTTTTTTCTCCAAATCAAGCTCTGATTTTTTAAATAACCCTATTGTGTTCGATTCAATTTCCCCATTCCGATCAAATATTAGGTTCTGTACTGAAGGACACCCTACTTTGGACCTCCCACATCGTGTCATGCGGACGAAATCCGTCGCCTGTCTTTTCAGACTCAGAAATCTGGATAAAATCATTTAAACGGATTAATGATACTTTCTTTTCTGTTTACCAGTGCATCTTGTTCACTTGTCACTTTTACTTCTTTGCCTAAGAAAAGCTTCAAAGCTTTGTTCTGCGTTTTGGTAACTATCAGTCACGGAACCATCATCCCCCAGGAGGTTTTAGTCTATTAGCTATGTGACATTCCCAACATTGAATCTAGCCAGTTTGCTATCAATATACTTTCAGTTCACGCACATTCCTTCCACCGCGAAATTTTCTAATGCCGATTTCATTCAAGTGCCAAATCTCGGTTCCATACAATCTCTGCTAGAATAAATTTGCTTAGAATCTCGCCAGTCTTTTCTTCGGACCGTTTGATTATGGACGGAAACTGAAGAATCAGGGAATTATATGCAAAGTTTATTGTATGAAACTGCTTTCCCTCATTTTTTTTCTTTTGTTCCGCCATCAGCCGATTTGTATTAGTCTTTATTCTGGCACAATTCGTTCAACTCTTTCCATCGGAATGCGAGTCACTCAGATGAAAAAAGGCGTGTTTATACGATAGAATTCATTCGAAATATAAAGTAAACACACAGACCAGTTTAGTTGATGGTGTGCGTTCAAACAAAATTTTCTTCGATAGTTTATCAGAAAACCTTTTGTATGTACAAGGTCACCATTTCGGTACTCCCTTCGCAGGCGGCAGTGTGACCGCAAAGATAAAAATGAGGGATAAGAAAAATTGAGGAGTTATTCCAGAATGTTTAGTTATCGCTAACACGAGATGTACGTGACCTATTAGTGACAGCTTAGCAGAACACAATTTCCCGGCTATTTCATTCTCACAATCACACCTGTTTCAGTTACGACACTATATGCAACTGGTACGGTCATGAGAGAGGTCAAGTGAGATCCTACACTGAAGAGTAACCATATGCTGCTGTTGTTCCGTCCTTGTCGTTGTTGTTTTTGTTGGCATCACCTACACTAATGCATGACTCGCCTGTAATAGTACTCATACTCGTTCAAACAATTAGATTGCTGTCAAAACACGTAAGGTAAAATTCTAAAATCCTGGGAAATGTCAAATGTATCATCATGGCTATCAAGCATAAACTGTCCTTAGCCAATAAATGAATATAATAAACATATCCACAAAAAGTGAGTCTGGTTATCCTGGTGGATTTCTTTGTAAGTCTTGCAAAGTTTGATCATCAGGTATGAGGGAATGAGCAATGTTCAACTGTTCCCATTTTCCCCAAATATCCGCTTTCACGTTCCCTTTTGCGTTTTAATTAGCGATCTGATTTTAAACTACATGCAGTTTTACATGCTAAAAACACCTGGGTTTTCAAACGTCCTTTTCCACATGGTCACAAGCAAAAACGCATATAATTTCAATGTCATGAAAACTCATTAGAACGGATAAAGTAGGTCGACCATATGGTACAAAAAACGACAGTTTTAGACTTGACACAAAAATCATAACAAATTATCTATGTCCGTTCGAGTCTCTAATTCACTGTCCACCGTTTCTCGCAGTCCCCCATGGTTCTGTGCTTGGTCCACGACTTTTTCTCTTGTTCATAAACGACCTACCGAATGTCTTAGGAGCAAAAACATTATTTTTTGCAGACGACGTCAAAATCTGGAAGACAGTGACAGACAGTGAGAGTTTGCTGGAGCTCCAAGAAACATTAAATGCAGCTCCCAAATGGTCTATTGAGAACGACATCCAATTTAACGTCGCTAAATGCAAGGTGATTTCGCTATGCCAACATGAGCGGATTCCTTATTTCCTCGGAAACGAACTAATGCCTCATGCATCAACAGAGCAGCACTTGGGTGTTATAGTCCACGAAGACTTGAGCTGTTCTGGTAACTGCGCCAGGGCGTCATCAACCGCACTCAAACATGTCGGTCTACTTAAACGTGTTTTCGGTCGTTTTGGACCATCGTTATTCTCACGTCTGTTCTCAGCATACATCCGGCCGCATATTGAGTATGCCATCCAAACTTGGAACCCATGGTTACGACGTGATCATAAGATTTTGGAACATCCACAAAGGCTCGCCACAAAGATGGTCAAAGGACTCCGTCATGATTCATACATGGAGAAAATGCAGTCGTTGGATCTATACTCTGCTCGGTATCGTCGGATTCGAGGAGACTTGATTTTGGTGTACCAAATGTTACACAGCCTAAACCACCCTTGTCGCTGACTTCTGACGTTGTCGTCAAACGTTCATCTACGGGGACATCCATTAAAGTTGGTAGTCCAAAACTGTCGACTGGACTGCCGACGTCATTCCTTTGCCGTCAGAGTGTGCACTGCCTGGAATTCCCAACCATCTCATGTTGTATGTGCCGAGATGATTGATTCTTGCAAGGTAAAACTTGACGAATCATTAATAAACATTGCATTCCAACATCCATGAGAACACAAAACACAACCAAATGCAGCATATGGAATTTTGTTCATCACTGTTACAGTTCAATTCGTGTTAACACCCTATGAGACAAGAAAAGCATCTGCTTGTAAGTAATACCCATAATAAAACTTTGACTTTGACTTTGAACTAAATGTCCCCCCATGCTCATGAGCTAATCAAATTCCATTTGCGTGTAATTAAGCGGCTTTTAAATTCGAGATATTTTCCGGGAAAATTAATTCAGTTCGTTTGTTATCATCCTATTGGCAATATATGTAATTCTATTCATCACCCCCTTGCCCTGATCGGTAAGAAGGATCACAAACGTATAGTAGTAAAATGTGATTGGTTTTAGCAAACAAGTTTGGAATAGCAATCTTTTGATTCCTCCTAAGTTCCTAACAGAAATTTTATTTATCGTTTTGTGTGTGGCCGGACAGTGGAACTTTGATTAATGCTTGCGATTGAGGTTAGAGGATAAAGAGTGAGTGTAAAATCCATCGTTCGACCGGTATACATATTTCTTATCAGTTCATAAGGAGTTTTGTGTTAACCAACGAAGTCGCCAAAAGAGCATTCAATATTGCATGCCACAGCATGCGAATATGGAGCCATCTTGGATACTCGAAAGGGTTTCAGTTTAAGACTGCATTTACAGCTAGCTACAAGTTGAACTTAAGCTGTTCCATGAAGAATACTGTTTCATGCACCATGGTCCCACTCACAAGAACATTCATTCAATGTAGACCAAATACCATCTTGTTGATAATTCTCCGAGATAACTACACCAAATATCCTCGGACAGTGGTGACAGTTGTAGTGGTACTAGTGACTTGGGTTTTAGTACTGAATTCCGATCTCTGTCTTATTTGTGATTAAGCCCAGTGCATGTGAATGGCACTAATGAAGATGTGACAAGTGCTGTTATATTTTGTTGTTTTTGTTGTTCTTGTTCGCCAATGATGATAGCTGCGATCCCAAGTCAAAACACGACTCAACGACAAATTTGAAAATGTCTATTCCAGTAGAAACAAGGCATCCAAATGCAATAATTTTTTGAATGATATCCGACTTTGCATTCTTTGTCTTGTAACTGAAGATAAGGACCTTATCATCATCACCTAACTGTAGTGGTAGACAGCTCCGTTGTGACCCGATCCAACGTGAAGCTTATTCCAAGTCATTCTAAGTTCCAGAATTAAGGGAACCAGTTGAAATCACTGGCTACGAAGTTCCCAAGGTAAAGGGACACAACACTTGCTCACAACGAAGAACGTTAGAAAATATGATTACCTCTGACTACAGGTGTTGACCAAACTCGTGCAACATCACACTCATTTTGAAAACCCATTTCAGTTTGCAATTGCATACTTGTATATAGATGGTTATGGGTACAGTGTATTTATTCCTGACTTTACCTCCACCATCTACGCTCATAGTTCATTTCTATGATCATTTGAATGTGCGCGACCTTGAGTATCGCTATAAAATTTGCAGTAGTTCGAAAGTTACAGCTCTGATTTAGAAAAGATTTTGGGCAAAGTAGCATGGGTGTTCATTCTTTTTAATAGATGATTCGTGGCCTATGAGAGTTTCTATTAGGTTGAGCACACACATTCTAAATTTCTATTCTCTTTTCATTCAGTTCACAGTAAATAAGCAAATTATTGAAAATNCGCCTATCCTGGAGCAGCGCGTTACAGTTTCAGGACATTGGCGATCAGTCAAGTTTGAATGCTGACGTCAATAGCACATGCATAGCTTCTGAATACACGTCATTGGCGAACGGTGCCAACCAATCCTAGACAATCCAAACAGA
>UZAN01040181.1:73007-86600 GCA_900618425.1 Echinostoma caproni
GGTTTTGTCCGTGAATGTAGATAAATAAAGTCAAAAAGTGTTCAGGGAAAGTGAGTACTAAGACCGGTCTATCAACAACAGTTTACAGGAACCTACGAGATCAGCATCTGTTCAAAGAAAAGTCGGACGGATTATCCGAGATTAACTTATCCTCAGATGGAAACTCATTCGGCTGCGTTTCTAATGCTAAGAATATGCGATGAAGCAGCATTGCTCACGATGATCGCAACATGGCAAACGGAGGTCATTAAATCTCACTGTGAATTATCCACCTTAGATTAATCATTAAGTCAAGACACAAGCGGAATTCCACAATGAACACCATCTGTTTCCACGCTTTTCCCAGGGCATAGGTGTTTATACACAAGCCACCATCGATTCACACCTGATCCGTCAGTACATAAGCAATCGGGTCAAGTCTTACAATTACCACGGGCAAGAATAGTGCCCCGCAGTTTGCATACAGTGATGGAACAGTTTAATATTTGAGATATACCCCGCTAGTAAACCACTCATTCATCCTGTTTCTCTCCCCATACACCCATGTCTTGGCTGAAGGCAAATCAAATTTGAAACGCACAACAGTCCAATGAGATTTTCACAGGCTAGGGAATTATTCATTACCAAAAGATATCCACTTAGGAATGTATTGTATTAAATCAACATGCAACTATTTTTGTGCTTAAAAGATGATATTATACCACATTATCTAGCGCATTCCACAACGAACCATTTGAGCTATCTGTTACTCATGGTCTCGTGACTAATATCGGTAACAACAGCGAAGTAATACACCACATGCAATATATGAATTGTTTCGTTTCCGGTCAGAGGAATTATACAATATGTACATTTTCGAGTGCTGAATGAAATAGATTGTCAGTCCGATCAGACGGGTATCCAAATCAGTCGAATCGCGAAACCAACCCAAGATCTGTGCGCATGCCATTTGCGGAAGTTGCACTTACCGTCCGGAACTTCTTTTTATCTTTCGAGAGACCGCTTTTCTGTGCTCGAACATTCTTGCGGGGGAGCGAAGAGATCTTAACCGGCGATACGGTACGTCTTTGGGTTTGGGTAATAGCGATAGCACAGATCTCACTGCGTATAGAATGATGGTTCGCAGATCAACTATCTATGGTGAGGCTGGCCGTAAGTAACAATCATGGGATTATAAAAGTACATGGCTCAGATGAAAGTCGAACAAAATCATGGTTGGAGAAGGTTTTCCTAAGTGTGCCAAGGTGTTTGCAATGAACCGGCTACCTCAAACACCAATTTGTTTTATTGGGTAGCGGGTGGCAGGTCAGTAAAAGTGGTCAGCCTCAAACCACTATTATCCAACCATGTTATCATACTTGTTGTGAATAAACTTAAAGAAAGGACACCCACGAACGGTCAAAAGCCGGTGCTGGTGAGAGACAGGGAGCAAAGTACATCTGACCAGTGATGGCAACGAAGTGAAACCAACGTAGATGTAAGTGAATAAAAAAGTGCTCTCAGTGAAATGCTATCAGGGAAAAAAACATTAACAATCAGAAAACAAGGAGAAAATATCATGGGAGTAAAAGATGGAGCAAAAGGATGGTATTTTTGAAGGAAGCCAATCGATTAATCGTACACGCAGAAAACGCAAAGCAAATTTCTCTGTGCATTAGGGGGAGGGGGGTGCTGTACGGAATCACACCTATCGATGCCCCAACTACGGCTGATATTTAAGCGGTAAGCTATGGAAACTACCCAACTGTGATGGGAATACTGCAGACAGAAGCGTGCACTTTGAGTAAGCCTACAGTCCAACAATTTTCTGATTGACCATCACGGATCTGAAAGATCAATCACTGGTTCGACAAAGTACAAAGAGA
The DNA here is from genome assembly GCA_900618425.1 of Echinostoma caproni. Classification (NCBI taxonomy): domain Eukaryota; kingdom Metazoa; phylum Platyhelminthes; class Trematoda; order Plagiorchiida; family Echinostomatidae; genus Echinostoma; species Echinostoma caproni. Next base: position 74,873 of record UZAN01040181.1, read on the forward strand.
TGAGTACGGAATCCGGACTCATTTATTTTGCACCCAATTGACCAATCACGTTGGGTTGAGATGTACAAACCAAAAGATGATTGTACGAATGTTAGAGGATGGTAGAACTGATAGCGAGCACACAAGAAATATTATCCCGACCTATTTGTAACGTAATCCTAGTTATTTCCCCTCTCAATTATGATTGTAATAAGGAACCCGCTAACGTCTCACCAACATTCACCGATGAAACATTACACGTGTGACATTCCTCGATCTCGTTTATACATATATATATATATATATATATATATATATATATCATAACTTTAATCCTAAGTTCAGGGGTTTTGATGAATATTTTATGAATTATAGCACAGTTTGAGAAAAAAAGCCAAATACAAAAGACGAGTGGCAAACGAGAGCATATCCTCAAGTGAAAAAAGTTACAATATTGGGCTGTAGCATCGGCATTCCCGAGGCCCCCAACAATAGTCAGATTCTACAGGACTCCCAGCGATATCGACGTTTTCAACTACTCCAGAAACAATCAGTTAATAAAAATTACAAATCTACATGTTGGGTATATTGGTAGTTTGAAACCAGCACTGATTAAACTGATACTTAGGTTTGGGCTTTCAAAAACCATATTATTTTATGATCTCGGACATAATGATGCCCCGGTGTACTAACGCGGAGTAATAAGCTTGCTATTCAGCTGCCCACTCAGTGTACTGATAGAACAGGGATATCAATACAATATACACAACATTTCTACTAGAGGTGAACAAATGCAATCAAAATTATTTCAAATAATTTGTTTTGCACTAAACTGGGCTCGTCGAATATTTCGTAAAGTTCATTTAGACATAAAATCATATTCGCTTCCAAACATTCCCAGTGCACCTTGTAACCTAACCTTTATATATAATTTGTCAAAAGTGAAACTGCACTCTGCAAGACTGGAACGCCAGTAATCTAAGTTGTTGAATCCTCAATGTCGACAATTTGATGTGTTCAAGGCCCATCGCGTTAAAAGCAACTACTGTAGAACTAACCATAGGCTGAATTCGAAAACAGGATTCAGACGTCATTGTGCTTTGAACAGAGCCGCAAACACTTCACATAAAAACACACTGTGAGAGTGATATTTCCAGTGAAGGTAGTGAACCAAGCGAATAACACGTTGAGGTTAAAGGAATGACATATGTCAAAGGTTAGACTGTGGTACAGACCCCAGAAACCGTAAAACTTTCATTTCTCATGTGTGACATCTCGAGATATTTCGTCAATTCAGTTGAAGTGGATCTACTGAATTCCCAAACATGTACGTACAAATTCATTAACACTACAGTTTGTACCCATCCTCCTTCGTTTTTCTGGAAACCGCTTCATCTATACCAAAGTTAACTGGTGAATGCATTTAAATGTGTTGTACACTGAGGTATCTTAACATTCACTTCACATCGTTAGTTAAACCTAACTTTCAAATGTTTGTCTACACAGACCATTTCATTCAGTATTTGACAAAATGGGCAGATAATAGGCAATAAACAAAATCGGACAGTGAGAAGTGCGAAGTGTTTGATGGTTAGACAAACTTGGAGCTGAAAATCTAAGTGGATGCAGTTTTCCCAAGTAAATATCGTCAGGTTCCTGACGAGTTAGATCAATCAGTCAAGGTTTCACATCACACCAAAAACATCAATCACTAGGATACAGGACAGGGAACAAATTAGATTCGTTCGCCCAGTTCAATTTAGAATGTGACAAGATAGTTAAAAGGTAAAATGTACAACTGTACAGTTAGAAAGTGATTGCCAGTTGTACTTTCCGTAAGTGTTATGGGACGGGAGACTTAGTCAGCTAATTTATATGACCTTAGAAAGACGTAACATTGGAACTCGGCGCTTGGTGGTGAGGTGTTCGATTTGGACATGGTTCATCGCAAAAAACAAAGATCGAGAAGCAATGGTCTTTTAGTGGGATAAAGAACGAAGTCCCATAGCTGCATGAATGTACACACATACAAACAGTGTACAGTGATTGTGAAACGTCTCATGTGACCAGATTGAAGTTAGAACAGGAAGTAAAAAGACACTCGATAGCAAGCGTTTGTACTAAATATTGTACACGACGCGCACATTTGACAAGCCTTGTTCGTGTACAGCTTAGCCTATGTTCTGCAGACAATTCTGACTGTGTCCCTTACATACTTTCACACATCATACGCCCCGCAATCTTTAACGACGTAGTACATAGTAAAGATTCGGCCAAAAAAATCAAAAATATCGGTCAGAGTGGACACGGACAATAAATAAACTCCGACCTATCCGTAAGTCTTTCATAAGACACAGGAAGTCGTGAAGCGTGCCTTTGCCTTTATCAAAAAGAATAGGCACTGTACGGGTAAGGTCGGTATTGATCATTCCTGTGCTATTTTAGGTCATTCGCAAATATGGTTTCTGGACAGATTGAAAATTTAACAGATCTGAACGTTCTTGAACCAGAGAGTTGGAGCCTTTTCAAGTGCTTCAAAAGCGGTCGCACAGTCGCGCTTAATAGTGCAGACCAAAACGAGGCTTAGAACTTCATAAACATTCTATCAAATCATACTTTTCTAATTGACCTCGTATTCTTTGTCACTTGACGTAGTACTGTAAAGACAGGAGGGTCATAGCACCCGTTGCGAATGACGTAGCACATCTGAGCAGCATCTCAGACAAAAGCGCACTACGCGTCCTTCTGGAATGTGAAACATCTCGCGATCTCAGGACATCGAATTGTCCTGATCCAAGTGTGCAACGTCATGTTACGCAATCCGAAGTGGTGATCATTTCATGAAGACAGTTTGATCAAAATACATAGACAAGGTCTGGTTGCAAATTAGATAACTGACCCACGGTATCATTCTGTCTGGGCGGTAATCACGCACACAATAACTACTCCCCCTCTCGTCCACTAACATGAGTACCCGCATTTCTAATGCTGTTTTTGTTCTCTTTGGCATGTAAATGAACATGTTATGTGTTGGCGACTGAAGAAAGCAGATGAACTGCTCACATCTCAAAACATATGTAATATGTCTGTGAGCATGCGTTGGTTAAACGGACCGAAAATCAGTAGAAGCATCGCGTCCCGTATCCAAAGTATCTTGATCAATGTATAAACTATCTACTGATTGGGTTAATTGCAGTCGAAGAATATATAGTAGAAGACGAGTCTGATCCGTGATTGTTATGTAATAAGTAGTTTTTGTAGTGCGTATACAGATTGTAAATTAAAAGTTGATCAACTAAAAGTGAAGATTCTGAATTTTTTTCATTTTTGAACCGATGGGCAATCCGGAATACTTATTATCCCAGTGTGTTCAACTTCAGTCTTAAAAATCATTTGGCAGCAATCAGACAAGGAATAGCCTGATAGCCTGATAGGGTCCAACACCAAGTCCCAGTTGATATTTATCTCTGGAAGAAATATTTCTACAATTTGTCCATTGGCTGAAGCAACTGGATTGTCTCTAGTCATTGAAATGATTTCTCTCGCAACTTGGCAGTTATCGGCAGTATCCTCACGGCAGGTACAATTCCATCCACTGTCTGTATAAAAAAGTGTGAACGAGCGCACTAGCCGTGTCTGATCTTAGGTAATATGTCTTACCAGTATCTCTGAAAAGACCACCCCAAGACAGTCACAACTTCACCACTGATCTTTTATTTCGTTTTTTCTCTGTTTTGTCAATACTGTCATGGTGTCTAGTCGTGTCTGAGGTTCCAAACCTCTTTCTAAAAAACTCACCCACAAGCAGCCAACCAGTGACACTTCCAAACTGATTGTAACCATATGTCGCACTTTTAATCTCGCCCAACACGCCCAATCTCTCCCTCTCACTAATCTGTCTCATTTAAGTAACATTCACACTTCACACAGAACAAAAAGCTGATTTTTGTCCAAAGTATTCTATCACCATCTTGTAGGCGTGTATAAAACATCTTTACTGATGAGATAAACTCTGCCCATCATACTTAGCCTTTTCACATGATCTTAGGTAACCCATGCCACGTCATCTAAGCAGATCCTGACTATGTAAAATCTAAAGACCAAAGATTAGTCTCGTGAAATTCGAATAGAAATGGTCAGTGAGCATTTTACGGGGGCAATATATGAATCCCACTGAGTAATAAATACCTTTTTAACCGATTGTCTAGCACAAATTGCCATGGATTTTGTACATGAGAACGCATTTCTCTCAACTTCAAGGAGTGACGTTTTGAATGTGAAACGTTCCGCGGAAACTACGCCACAGTGTAACAATCAATTACTTTCAACGGAACGCTCAAGCAACTAAAGTTAGGGTACCATGCATTAGGCCGAGAACAAACCTAGAGTTCAACAGAAGGAAGGAAAATGAAACTGAATCCCGGGGACGGGTGCGTGTCGGTTCACCTTCGTGATAGATTCGAAACAAACCGATGATTAGAAATTCCATGCGAAATCGTAATTGACACAGCAAAGCCCGCCGGTGTGGGCTCGAACCAAAATGTTCCTTGGTGTATGCACTAAACTGAAAGATCGCACAGGTAAATGGCACGGAATACCCCAAAGCTTATCAGTAAGCCGCTTGGACTACTTTGATCTATCTCTTCATGCTAAAATCGATTGCAAAAACCATGTTTGAGCAGTTTTGTTGTGTATAGAAGTTGATCGAAGAGTGAAGCGTTACTATTGTGTTGAGTAGGACAACCGAATAAAAAACAAATCATTTGATTGAAATTATTAAATTAAGGCAGCATTACCAACTCAGTGCTTCCTTTACAGGAAGATCCACTTGAACCATCCAATCGCTCAACTTAACTCCCGTAGAACTGATGAATAACGGTCAAACATGTACATTCATCAAATACATGTTTAAGGTTTCGGAGATTGACTGACCCAGTATCTAAGATGGTCAAAAATCTTGTGAATGAACACGGAGATAAGCTGGATATATTTTGGAAAAAAGCTGCCGGAAAAAACACGGTTTCACCAGATTTACAACTTTCGAACTTGGAGTCAACCTGTTTTGCCCGATAACGTGGTGTTTGTAGGACGAACAAGGCTCAAGATATTGATTAATCTTGCAGTTTGTTCTATAGACCACCAAACGCACAAGGAACAAGGAGAAATTCTGGTTTGGTACCGGTCACGTGCTAACTGAAATCCACAAATGGTGTCTGATTTTCCTGTCAGATACGGACGGGGTTTGTTTGTTTCGACGCACCGGGTGGCATTTCCAAGATTGCAGAACACTTTTCTGGTAAGCAAACCTATCGTTGCATTTGGTTCTTGATTGCCGGACAAAAAAGCCTGATTGTGGTTCATCAGTGGTCACTGGATGACTATTCATTTTGTTATTGATCAACGTCTTGGACGAGGTGAAGGAGAATAGATGGGCGGTATTTTGATAGACTATAGAGCTTTACAAATCACATAAGTGGTGTTTGGAAAATAAGATAGATTACAGCGCTTGACGAGTGGTGTTTAAACGCATTGGAAAAGCATCAGGAATTTTAGGTGAGATTCAAACCTACAGGCACGCATTCACGACATATTTTGTCAGGTGATCTGGATGGCATTTTTTGTTAAATGTTTTATATCGGTCCTTTTTTTCTCCGGACTCCAGGATGAAAGGTTCGAATCCTGTCATTACCACCTAATTTTCATGGCTGTAGTTTTCTCTGTCGCTGAAGTCAACACTATTCTATCTTACGCGAGGCCCTATCTACATCTTTTCCTATCAAACTTTAGCCAAAACCCTAAATTATTTAGCCTCAACCCAAATCTTCCGGTTTAATGAATGTGTTTATCGTACAGAATAAACTTAACACCCCCAAATATCATCATCATCGTATAATGGCGCGTAACGGGAAAAGCCACTAAAATGAAACGCATGGATAATATAGTAGAAAACCACGGGTCCCAGAAAAGTGTTCTATTTGAGAACGCTTATTTTTGCTGGTCGTGTTACTTGTTGCGTGACCTTACAACAATAACCGGCAAGCAGCACAGAATGAACTATGGTTGAAAGTTCTCGTGCAGTGAACTGTATTGTACTGAAAATTAGCGGTTTTTTGTGTTTGCCTTCGAAGCCTTTCTCAGCCGTAACTTCAGATAAGCCACCGAACGAGCATTGCGCACATGGAAACTTAGAAAAAATAAAACTGCCGTATAAATTCTATCCGTTGTTTTTCAGTTCAATTATCCCTCGTTCGGAACTGTATCGAGTTGCTTGGTGTAAGTCTAAACGCATTTCTATCATTCATAACATGTTACCAGTTCTGTAAAGATTTTTGATCGAGAACCATGGTCGCTGAGGTCAGGTTTTGAAGGCCATCCAAATACTTACCTGGAGGTCATGAGTTTGAATACTTCAACCGGGAACGCCCTTCTTTCCCATATCTGTTTATCCAGGCAGCCTTTATATGACCCTCCTTGGTGAGAGTTTACTGTACTCAAAAAACAAACAGGGTGGCAAAACATTTATGACTATCACAAACCAAGTTCATGGCATTCCACCACACCTTTAAGCTATAGAGTTTATTCCAAGTTTTACTAGATAAACAAGTGAATCGAGATTGTTTGGGAGAATCAAATTCACTGGTTTAGATTCTTTCACACATCACACGGCCCGCCTCTGAGAAACGGACTGGTATCTATCCTGGCATCCACAAATTTCCACAGAAATGATGAACAAAAATAAAATTGGCATATAAGACCGTCTGATGGTTGGGCTTGGAAAATAATGAGTGCTAATTACAGTTTATCGTAATTTCAGCCACAAACTTGCGGAAATTGGAAGAAGGGGGCACGGAACCATATTCGAATATCATCTAGAAAAATTTGTTTTCTGTGATCAGAAAAAAGAACGACTAGCACGACCAATTCTCAATGATTTTTTCACAACACAGATAACTCAGACTGAAGAGTGGTGATTACGCCAGTAAGTTTGTGTCCTCTCGTTCATCTTTGGGCTGCATTCGTCGATAAACAAGAGCACCAAACCATTGCCTTGTTGGTTCAGTTCACTTTTCCAAGGGTTATTATTGCCCTCGGCTATCTTTGGAAATAAAAAAACTTGTTGATAATAATTTGTCAGCCAGGAGGGAGTGGAGTGGAAGATGAACATTAACTCTATTGTTACTGTAATAATTATTGTTATCGGTCCGTAGTTTTTAGGTTGGTGCCTCGGTGCATCTAATACCATGATTGTTTGTGTAGTACGTACCATTCGAAGTAAGTCATCATGGTCCTCCTACCTCCTCCCTTCNCGAAAAATAAAAACAAGACATCATGGGATCACTGACAGATGTCATCGACGATCGGCCATTTTGGAAGCCGAGCTCATTTCGGATCTGATCTAACTTTCACCAATGATGTCTACACATACACACACACATGCACGCGTATTACACAACACGAGACTGTGATTTATGGGGACCGTGTTTTGACTCACTACCGTGGATTTCGATCAACCAGAACATCAGTTTGACTTCGAATCAGTGAAAGTTATCGACCAAGTTTGGTCAAGACACGCTAGAGAATTTCTCGAGGCTTGGCACTCCTCGATCAACTCAATAAACAGGCACATCGAACTTAATCACGTGTACACGCTAATGCAACGGAAAGGTCACGTCGTGACCTGAGAACAAACCGAAACAGCAATCTGGACGGAGGAACGACCTTCTCCCCTCCGCTCACCCTCGCACCAGTACAATGGCGAATCGAGTCCATGATGATGTCACATTTCGTTACGTGACCGTGTACTGACCTTTTAGTCCACTTGATCCCGGGATAACATTCAATTAGAGTGAAAACGTGGGCAAAAAGAGCAAGTGCACTACTCAAGCGATAAGGCAGAATCCTGGCTTCAGAGTGGACTATTCTCAGAGTGTGAAATGAGCCCAACCAGATAACGTGTTGGATCGATTTACTCCATCAACAAATCACAAATCCTTGGATGTTAATGGGATCAGCCCGGTACGCCAAAGCGGTTTAGTTATTCTTCTGTGAATTTAAAACCTGTCGATAATCCTGATATTTTTAACACGGTAAACCAATGTTCAGTTTTTCAAAGTCCTCCAAAATAGCCCTGGTTCAAACAAAATTTTCAAGTTATAACCTAGCCGAAAATGGTACACCCAAAGCGCATATAAACAAGTTTATGGTGAACAAACGGTATTCGAAATGCACTTTTTGTGTTGCGCACTTTCTAAACTGCACTGTAAACAATTAGATGATACCAATACTGCACATTAGGGTCTCAAATTTACGTCTCAATTTGCAGCTGATACTAATAACTGATAATATATAGAGAGATGTTTGTCTAACTCATCGTGAAGATAATTTGATCACGAGATCGTTTTAGAAGAAGAAAACTTGAAACGGACGTTCACCTTCGTAGCTTGGCATCACTCAAAGTAAAAAAGAAAGTCATACTCTGTTTAATAAACAGAGCTCAAACGATTTGCTTGAGATGTATGATTTTTGATGAACACAGTTAGTCTGCTCCTAAGTCAAACCCACATTGGAAGGGTGGGAACAATCTGAACCCCAAAATGTGGAAGTTCAAATCGCTCTCCATTCCTCTCGAACCCTCCCACTTTCCCATGTGCAAGAATTCACATATATTGTTCTCTATTGAGGTGATTAGGTAACACTGACAAATAGCTTCTCTGGCAATTTGTCTTTCCAGTGTGCTCTGTAGGATTATGAGGACAAATGCAACAGGTTTACGGTTTCCCTACTGAAGTCTGCTCCCTTTATGGCTGTAAAATACGGAACCACCACTCCATCCGCTACCGAGTATTTATGGTGATATTGTTCTCGGATGTGGCAAATAACCGCCCGGGACAAATACCCTAAAACATTGTTGTATCATCCACAGACGTGCTGTCCCACTAAGTCACTCAGTTGCCTTCATTCAACCGGGCAACAAGTATCACTTCTCTGTGCTTAAGATAACGCTGGAACCACCAATAGCATTTGATTAACATGAATTTGGATAACTTTCGTTGAGCACGCAAGTTTTATACGAGGTACTCAGGATGGGCTGGGATTGTAGGACCAGCTCCAGTGATCCAGTAGCAGATCAGACTGTGTGAACAACCGGAAAAATTAATAAAACCGGTTAATTTTCATTTATTAGTTAAGAATCAGGTTTTATCGAAATTCTGCAATCCCATTACCTTTACCCATTTTATACCAGAAATGTAAGGTCAGTTTTTATGCAGAGATTGTGGTGAAGGGGTTCCAGCAGAACCTACGGAACAGTGAGCCAACTATCTTACCCGTTTATCCATCGCTGCCAGTTAGGTGTTCAATATTGTACATCATACATCCTCGTTGTTGATATGTTCAGTCAGAGGCTAGATCTCAATAGGAATCACAGACTGATATGAATAGGTTGCCCAAAAAAAATAATTGCCAACAATGAGGCAAGATGGGTTGATTTTTTGGTGTATTCAGTGGGTTCCTGAATGGAAAAAAAAGATTTCACTGCAACCGCGAGTACAGTTTGATCTAACTCAGATGCATGCTCTTCAAATGTACACACGGGGAGATGATGCATGACTATGAAGAAGTAGATCAAGAGACGGAGACTGGTTGGAACTGAAAGTGCCAAGTAGCTCGTTTTCAAACGTAAGCTTCATAAGGCAGGCACAAATTGTAATGCTATTAATCAACTTTCATATCAATGGCACACATTCAAATGGTACGAGGTCTTGTACAGCTCTGGAAAGGCTTGTTTCAATATTGACAACCTTAGTGCATAAAGATCATTAGACAAATTGCTGGATCTCTTATCCGATCAATTGGAATCATCATTAAGGAAGATTCATGGAGTATCCGAGAACCATCTTGGTGGTTGAAAATAGTTTTTTTCAATCAACTGGAGGGATGCTGAGCACCCGACGTGAACACCGTCCGGTTGAAAGAATGATGTAACTTCCACGCTACGGCGGTTTCATCAGCCCCATTTCGCCGAGAGCTGACCACGAGAAAAGGGTTTGTCAACCGACAACACATCAACAAGCACACTCCTGTTACTGGAAATATGATTCGGTCTACTGTCTCAAACCGAAACCCAGAGTTTCATTTGGGTGCACTTGGATTAATTGTTTTGCAACACACTGCATGTCCTACTGTCATGGGAGAAATATGAGATTAATCAAAACCTGAACGACAGTCGCGTGAATCACATCTATGATGATTTTTATGGGGAGCTACTCACGTTTGTTAGTAATTTGCACAAACCATGAATAGGTTATTAGATTCTCACGATATCCGCGACTGGAATAAAGGATTTACTGTTGCAACTACAAATATGACCAGCAGACCGTCAGGCTGGAGATTACCAGTCAAGATACTGTTCCAAAAATACTAACCAATTGTTTCAAATTGTTCCAGTTGTTTCGTTCCATGTAACCTTATTTATCCCCATTTGATGCTGCTTCCTTAATAAATAACTCTCCGCGACCCGGCACGTCTAATGCAGTTATAACACGGATGACCGAGAATGCAATAATTTTTAATCATATCATCTCCTAGGGAGCCTAATGCCTAATCAAATTGCCCAAATTTTAAACTTTTTAAACTTCAATATGTCATGCAGTGGTGGTCTACCCATAGCTAGATCTATCTGAAGCTGAGTTGTGCTTGTCCACGACTCATGCACCTCGATAGACGTCGGACCAGATCACTAATTTATTCTTGAGAACCGTTTCACATCTTTAGGTAATGTCTATCACGCAGTAGTAAAAAGTGGAAAATCGAGTTGATTGTGTTAAGCTCAAAAGCATTTGCATGGATTTCTGAAGAAAAGAGTACACCCAAACGAACTCTTAGCTGTTTTTGGCTTGAAACTATACAGATGAGCTGATGGGAAATTTCGTTATAAATGAATGTAAACATCTGAGGTACAATTGTTTCATTCATTCTAGTACTAAATCTTATGGCATGCATATTACTTTGTCGATAATGTAACCGAAAGAATGGGAAGAAAACAACTGACGCAGATAAATATCGTCACCTATTTGATGTACGGGTACTAGGTGGGCTCAGCGGAGGCTGCGTACAGACTCGCTTGGATCTACTCATACATGGGAATGGGCTCCGGTTTACGATTTGCATAATTAGTATGGTCGGCCTCAGGTTTGATAGTCTAACAGGGATTATTCTTCACCGAAGGTTGAGCACAAATCGGGAAATCAGATTGGTGTATGGATTAATCACGGTCATATCGATCACATCTACACTCAACAATGCCAGGATGTTAGAACCCACATACACACAGCATCTCGTCTTCTTAATCTGAATTGATTAGTTAGCGAAAGGATATTTTTCAATTACGTATCGATCTTCATAGCCCAGATCGGTGTAAACACACTGCCAAAGTGGTATTCGTGTCTTAGCGAATTTCNNNTCTTCCTGGGATGGAAATTCATCCGAACAGTTTCTGTTTGTTTTTCTATCTAGAATAAATCGGTTTATAAAATAGGAAATCGCAGTAGTATTTTGATAATTGCTTTGAACCTATGAGGTAGTATCTGCTTCGGTGGACCACGAATGATCCAGTCCAGAACTGTGAGAAAAATGTCAACCAATATGTGAGTATTGCTATTTCGGTAGCTACATATCAGTGGGCAAATGACCCTCGAGGATTCGATCACGTGGACAGTAGATTCCGTTCGAATTGGATCAACGGTGTCAA
>UZAN01040182.1:0-15372 GCA_900618425.1 Echinostoma caproni
GAAGTCCCAGCCCGAAGAATCGAGGTTCGAGTCCTGACAGGGACACAAAAGATACGCACTGCTGATGAGTACCAAATAGGTCGAAACAGCTGTCCAGTGCTCTATGTTGATTATCACAAATATTTCCACCTCACAAAGCTCACCTTCTTCGGGTTGAATACTTTAGAGATAAATAAGTCATAGCATCCGTTTGTTCATTATCATCACAGCTGGATGCATTTAATAAATCGTTTTCCAACTCGAATGCTTTATCTAATGAGTCTGCGTAAATTATTTTTGTCACTTGGCGGTTTCAGCCAATATTTTCACTTTGGGTATAATATCTGTAGTCGGTTACTCCCCTTCAGCCGCTAAGAGTCTTCGGATTGCATCCGTAGTTAGTACCCGAGGCCAGCGGACCTGTTCACTGGACAGCATCCATTTTTTCATCACCACAGCTATTGAGTTATTGCTTACAATTGCACAGCGCAGAAAATCTATAGAAGGTTTTAGATATTTATGATCTAGATATTGACAAAAAAAGAAAAATTAAACTTTAAAAGTGTGTATAATGGGAATTATTGTACACTGATACCTGATGGATAAATTAATACATTTACGAAAAATATCGGAAGTTGGGGCTTTATGTACAGTTTGTTTATCATCAGTACAAGGGAGTATATACAAATGCTGTGAGTTCATAGGGGTTACAAAAAAGATGAAAAAATCCAACTTGCGAAACCATACAGTTTCCGTATTGATGCGTACAATAACAGATGGTTCACCGTTTATAAATACACAATTGTCAGAAGCTCTTCTACTAAGGAAGATATTTCGAATGACGATAAATCGTTTGGAACGTTTGGATCTCTTCTTATAAGAATGAAAATCATCCGTGATTTGATACGGCCCTTGCAAAACGGGATATAACTGACGTTCCATAATGCGACGATGCAATTGTTGAGCCGGTTTTATAGTTCCATGTATGGAACTCTTGATGTGCATCATATTACTTTCGAATTTGAGAAGCTATCCAAGCTATCCATGGTTGTGTACATCTTGTGCGAGATGAATCAAACCATCTACATTTTAAGCCAGTTCCTGTAGACCGTAAATTTGCACATATCGTACACAAAACATCTTAATAACGAATTGATGACGGATAAATAATATCTGTACAATAGGGGATGCGAAAGTAGATTAATACTTATGGATGAATTCATGAACTATTCATATTTTTTATTTGGATGTATACCTTTCAAAACAATGGGACTGAGATACAACAGAAAAGGTCTATGCTTAGTGGCCTTCCATCTATCATACTCAGAAACAAGTCAGCATCTTCTGAAGAATTCCAGTGGGGTGGATTTAGAGAGCGAGTGCAAACGCTCATCCGAGACGATGAGTTCGGTTACCTTTGGTTAAAACCCAAAGGCTTTATAACCTCTTCATTACACCTAGCAGTACTAGGTGCATGTAGTCCAATGGAAAGCAGTTGATCATATCAATAGGTAACCTCTCAAAGTTAAATTGCTGAGATGATGACGCTCCTGCACCCTGTTACGGAAATGTTCCTTAGTTCTTAGACTGGCGTGCATATCGGGATATGTCATACGATCCATATAGTAATGTTCATGCTGACCACATTTATCGTATCCAAAATATCCGCCAAAACATTTTACTTGCCGAACAAACATACGTGCTGGCGCATCACAGATTATTGATTTTAGGCTAATAGTGACAATGTCACCTTTATTGAGTTCCAGTCCTGAGGTCAATAAACGATCCAACTCACTGATCACTGGTGAAAAGTATTGTTCAACAGACTCGGGTTTGGATGGACACTAACTATAAACGGCTGGCATAAGGGTAAATCGGGTAGGTGATACTGAATAGACCATAAATGAATTTTTGACGATGTAAATAATGATAAGCCATCAATGCTGAGCTGTAGGCTCCATAGTTCATTCTTTGGATAAGGCAGTTTGGACGAAATGTTGCGCAAACGGGAGGCCAGTCCAATGTGAACGTACGTACCAGCCCCAATTGTAATCCGTGTGCAACTTCTTGGAGTGCCCAATAGCGTCCGCAGATCACGCGGGAGCTCCGGAAAATATTTTCGAAGGACTTCTAGCCACACTCGACCGTGGGACATATTGGTACGTGTGTTCATGAAACATTGTCTGACAACATGTCCAATGCTTTATGTGCTTTGTTCCAAGGTATTTTCTTCCGCTAGCAGGGGTGAACATTGTTGAACCAAACGAGTAAAACTAACCGGCAATTGTGCACCTGTATGATATTTGATCAATCATATGCCTTGAAAATCCGGGGGTCTCATGGATAATTTAATCTATACGCAAGGTTGAATTTACATTGAAGGAAGTGGACTGCACTTGTAAAATAGAACCTATCAGGGATAAAATACATGTTTAACAATTATATTACCTATAGTTCTTGGACACCTTTTTCAGTATTGATAAAGACTTACCTCGCTGCAAGCAGGACACTTAACCTGTTGCATCTGTTGTTTTCGTGTACGATAAAATGTCCAACGAGATACGGATGGCATTTTAAGAAGCTGAATAAAATTACATGGTTTTAGCATGATTACTAAAATAATTCTCCGAAATAATTTGGTAATGCAACGAAAACAATAAAAATGAAATAAGTTTATCACAAAATTTCACTTACTATCCCATGGACGTAGATAAATAAGAACTTCCGCACAGAAGCAGCTAACGACAACCCAGCATTGGATAAGAGTCACTCAAACCATAATTTCCCTCCAAAAATTAAAACAAAAATAATGGAGGTTTTACTCGAAAATACATGCGTTTACATTGATCAAAGAATAAAAATGAGCTATCCGACCAAAAACAAATATGAGGAATGTATTTCAAAGTTTAAATACTGTTTAATAAAGAATGTAGCTGATGTAGTTCATAGGTAGCTCGTTGTAGCCGATCGATGCGCTACGCTGTGCTACCTGGGCATTATTGTATTGTTTTCAAATGGGAATTTGTCGTGTATATAGCAAATGAAGCGTGAACTGAAAAGCTCGGAAGCACCGGACAGCTGTTTCGACCTGGTTGGGTCTCATCAGCAGTGCGAATCCACCGACCCTACTGGGGATCGAACCCGGGACTTCATGGGCAGAACGCAAGTGTCCTACCCACTACGCCACCGGGCAGTTGGTCAGACCGTTATTGATTTTTTTGTCATATACGCGGCAAATTCCCACTTGAAATTTAACCAAATCATCCATTACTCACATGATGTATTGTTTTCCCAGAGATTTTGCTCGTCCCTAGATAGGAAATCAAGAGCTAATCGTCAGCATTTAGGTAGTTCCAGTCAGTCACATTATCTAAATTGCAGCAACACAGGGCTTCATTTGTTAACCACCCGAGTAACAGTAGTTAACCACAATTAGCCCCTTATTTTACTGTCTTTTCGCCAATATTCAGCTTTTTATTCTCCCAAATTTCCAAATTGTTTTAACAGTAATTAGATATTGGAAGCACAGTTTCCCCGTAACGAATTGGAATAAAGAAGCCAAAAATTTAGGTTTGCACAATGTATCCTGGATCATTTCACTGCATCTGTACACGTTCATACTACAGCCTATGTGATCATTAATATATGGTCAGTAACTAACAGATTCATAGGCGGAGAAAGATTGCGGTCAAAATTACTCGCCAAACACATTTGTTACCAAGGTAGCACCAGAGTAATAACCCATTCACGCTGTTTACACAGTTTGGAATGGTAATTTTGATTGGCTAGTACCTCGGCGTTTTTCAGAACCTTGGTGTTGTTTGTGTTGTAGAGGATTCTGAACGCATCGCACAGCACGACACAGTGTTTCATTTCGACCAGGTGTTGTGTGATCGACGAACTGAGTATCCTACGCCTCATTGGTGACCTCATACTTTCGAAGTTCCCACTCATTGTTTTCGGAAGCCAGACCGGGATGAGCTCGGTTATTCGGTAACGCAGTTGTCTCTCCGTTCTGCCGATGTAGATGACCGAGCATCCCCACTTGAACTGATGGATACGATTACATTTGGCTTGGGGAGACAGCGGTTCTTTCACTGATGATATTGACAACCGGGCGGCTGTAAAAACAACGAGAGAATTAGCGTAGTGGGTGCGCTTAACGGCCGATTTTAGGCACTTGGTAATCATGCAGCTGATATCATCACATTTGAAGGTTAGTTGTAGGACCACTCTCATCTTATCTGCACCTAGTGTCTTTTCCCGTGTATGGTTGCGTTGGGAGTGCTTTAAGATGAACCCTTTCGGATATCCGTAGAGTGTAAAACTCTTCTGATCTTTTCATCTTCGTTATCCAATATATCCGTTGTGTAAATCAACCGCGCCCTGAAGAAGAGCGTTTAAACTAGACCAATCTTATATCCAATTAGAGCAAAGCTAGTAAAAGGAAGATATTGTCCGGAACATGTATCCCTTCGGTACACAGATCTCCTGATTGATCCATCCGTTCAAGGTGAAACTGTCACACCCAAAAAAGCAATGCTGTCTTGCGTTTCAGTGTGACCTGTCAACGTTATGTTCGGGTGAAGATTGTTCAAGTGTTCAAATAATCTCTACCCGTCTTACTTTGCATCACAAATGATAAACATATCATCAATATACCGATAGAATAGGTCCCGCTTTTTAATTTCGTCCCTCAATTGATGTTCTAGATGTCCGACAAAAATGTCCGCAAGAATGGGCCCCAGATAACTGTCCATAACGACTGTATATCGTTCACCTAAAAAGGAAAACTTCACATTATGGGTACACAAAAACAAAAGCCTTTCCAGTTCATCCACTGGTAGTTCAACACGAATGTTCTTTTCTTCCATAGTTTGACGAATAATCGCAGTTTTCTCTAGTAGGGGGAATAATCAAGGAATAATCAGATAACCGTTTTTTTGTCGGTAAAGCGAAGGTGTATTATTAAAAAAATAAGTATGCATTATACGAACATGTACAGAAACATTTGTAACAGACCAGGCATTTCCTGCCAGAATTTTCCTGCATCTACAGTGATCTTCATTTACCTTCTGATTTGTCGGATTTAGTGTCATAGTGTAATGTAAGGAGTGATGAATATATTCACTTATAGACAAATTTGAACAAACTTCAAACCACAATTATATATGCTAGTACACCGTTTCCTATGATCCAATAGACTAGTTTGTTGTAAAACGACAACACATTTCATCAGCCATCTCAGCTGAAGTATATAATATCCCGGATGTGATAAAGATATTATATGAATAGTAAAACGTTGGTACTCAATCAGTCTATTGATCAAATTCCAAAGCAGATTCATAAATAATTATTCATCGATCAGTGAACGTGCGTCCTTCCATGTGTTTAGATACATATGAATACACATACTGGCAGGCACACACATGTAAACAAACAGAGCACAGTTGAATTATTTAGTAAACACTTAAAGTATATTCAAATTAAATGACCTGTCAACTGAACTTGTTGCAATCACGGAAACCCATTCATAAAGAGCGTTGAAAGAAGTCCAAATTTGAGTTTCGGCACCCAAAATAAGAATAAAATTCATCCACGAGAAACGGTCAAGAGGAAAACACTTGATAAGACATCAAATTAGGATTACTAATTTGAAGGTTTTCCGTACAAAACATGCAAATACATACAAATAAGCCCCTGAAAAATGAGACCAACCGTTGTAGCTGACATAAATTCACTTTGGAAATACGCAGGTGTATGCTGTATTCTACTAAATCGCATGGTCAACTGCCCAGTTTGATACGTGCAAACAAGTGAAAAATTTGCTAAACGTTGATACATTACAGCGGATACTTACACACGTAACTTGATTAGTCATGGGGTTATTGAATGTCACATTATCTTATTTGGTGACTGTGAGAGTTAATTGCCGGATCGCTACTTATATCAGTCGAATGTAATCTATAAACTATAAATCAACTATAAATAAAAGATTGACGGAGAAATAGCATTCGCGTATTTTAACATCAACTTATAAGAACATGCTAGACAAACGCAGCAGATACGTAGTAGATACAATGGGATTCCTTTCGATGGTGGGACGAGTCTTTGTACGCCACTGGTCAGCTGCCATGCGTCAAAAATAACTCTACCCATTCATTTTCAAACTATAAATCACAAGATCCCAATCAACCAGTCATATGAATCACGTCAGAAAATTACACTAGTTTAACAATTTTGAACCCTACATGTAACTGTATTGGACTGAGAAAGAACTTATCGAAAAGCTTTGTGTGATAAGCATCTTCTTAATACTCTAATTGCCTAGTCGCATTCACTGTGTGCGCAATCTATCAGAACAACCGATAAGCTGATTAAGCTAGAGCCGTTCAAACCTCCCACGTAGGCGTATATTGTTTTGTAACCATAGTTAGGGTCAACAAGCCACCACCATTTCGGTTTGAGAGTGAATTATATGCATATTTCATTGAACCTTATGGCCCATGCTTATTTGTATTTTTCTATCTTAAGAATTTTTGGAAATCCTTATTTCATAGAGGACTGGCTGTCCGAAATATCTCTTGCTTTTACATGTGTAAGTTACTGTGACACCTTAAACAGGGTTCGTTGACGTCATCTTGTGAGGAAGCTATTAGAATTTAAAAAGCTGAGCCTGCGTTCCTCCAATCAATATCCGGTCGAGTATTACAAATCGATGGTATGAATCGGTGACCTAAATCTTGCATGTCAGGTTGTCTCCAAAATACGTATACAAAACCCCGATTCAATTGTCGTTTTACTATCTTTATATCCATGCATATCACTAAGCTTCTCACTCCTGGTATCAGATGATTTGGCAGCTTGCTATGGTGGTGTTTCTGGGGTTTGAATTGTGTTATGTGTATTAGATCCGAGCTCTAGCCTCGTGACTGTATCGCAGTCAGTAGTCGGCAATGCGATTCACAGTTTGATAGTTTAGTGAGGGAGAACAGCAGCCATACAATGCGTTGCTGCTTACTAACCGTGCCTGTAAAAGCGCTCACCGAGCACGATTCTCATTAAATAAAGAATAATGTTTACTGCAGTGTTCACTCAACGGACATTGTAGTTGTGACGGCGATTTGAATGCTCAAGTGGAATCTCTGGACGTATCAGTAAGGCGTCTTAGAGGCCCAAATGTAATTCTCTTTGGCGGACAGTTAACGAAGATCATCTACTTACTTTATGTATGTCTGAGCGGAACATCTGTTGTTAATTTCCAGCAAAACCTCTCACAAGGTGGTCCATATCATCGTGTAGGAAAACTTTCCGACTGTTCTCAGTGATGGACTCAATTCGACAGCACCTTTGTCTGCTACCATTACGGCTTGTACTGGTGTGTGGCTCTGGACACAGGCTGCGTTCATACGCAACCCCGGTTTTACCCGTGTCTGACAAAAGACCGCAAAAAAACCCGCCAGACAGGATGCCAACAGGACAGTGTAAGTAACAACCACAAATATGTAATGTAAGTTGAGTTCTCTAATTCCTTGTCTACTTAACCGCTTACCGAGGTGCTCAGTAAATTTCGAAGCTGACCAGTGAAGTAACTCAAGCTTATGTTAGAATGAATATCAACCGTGGCATAAGACCCAAGTGGACACGATGGATTTCTTTGACGTTTTCCGCTCTGTTGTGTGCTCACAGAATCAGTCCTCTGAATGTAAATACCTCGGGTCCGGGAATTCAGACGCTACTTATGGACGAACCATTCTCTTCAGTTATTAAATATGATGTATGAAACGACGAGAGGTTCTTTCTCCATCATAGTTTGAAACAATCTACGTCAATAGACGATAAGTACGCCATAGACTCATGCTTTGATGGATTTTGGTTGAGAACAATAAAAGCTATGAGCAGCAGATATTTATGTGATCAAGAATAGATAAGCAATAGTGGAATTTATCCTCGTTTCGTTCTTATTTGACTTTCAGTGGGCGATATTTCTTGATAGGTTTATGTGACAGCCTTGTCATAAGTATTAGATAAATGAATGAATGGACGCTAACAAGTTTAAAATCGGGAACTTGCAGTTATTCCGGCAAGGAAGGAAAGGCGAGTTTGAACACGTAGTTCCGAGATAGGTAGCACTGATCCTTGTTCTCATTATGGCGCACAGGGCTCTTCTGAACCTTTTTAGTACCAGATTTCTCCTAGCGAGGTCTTGATACACGGCTAAACTTTCTTGTCCATCTCAATTCAAAACACTAGTTTGGGTTCAATCGGATCGTTACCGATTGAAAAACTGTTTCCGATTGCTATTATACAGGCATGTGTTTCGTATAACTAACAATTACGTTTTCAAAGCAATGATTTGAAATAATTATCACTCATACTTTATCTTCATGCGTAATCCTCAATTCATTCAACCAACCATACGTCCAATAGATACTAAGGTAGCTTTCATCAGTAGCATATACTCAAAAGCCGTCCGGGATTATAAATCCGGACTCCTCCACGGTAATCGTGTGTGCTAGGTCTGGGTCAACTAACTCCCGTCCAGACTGACCAAAATTACCAATGCAAGTTTGTTCCTAAATTATCTTAACTGAAAGTCAGCCAAATCACGGGGCTCGATAGCACTGGAAGTAGACACAGTTGGCTGTCTGTTTACTCCATTCAAAACATGTCAGACTCTGAAGACAGCGCGTCAAGTTCCACATTGAGTTGAGTGTGTACCAATTAGACCAAATTTATTTCCGGTTACCTTCCCTCTGTATGAATTTGAAGTTTTGTAACTAGAGTCAGCCGTCAAGAAAATTACTTATAGATCCCGTAGCTTACGCGTGACTAAGTAACGGTCGGATTCAACCAGAAGGCTGCTGATTGCAAAAGCGGAATGTTGAAATTCCGGGTCGCAGTCGATGCGCCGGTACAGGGTAGCGTAAAATTGCGTGGAAGCTTGAAAGCAGTGATAACCAACGTGCGCAGTCACGTGTAGAAGAACGAAAATAAACGTACTAGGTTTGAGGTGCAGAATAATGCAACCAGTATAGAACAAATTTTGTCCTGTCTTGTAACTGGTTGGCCAATCTAAACATACAAACAGATTGTGGAGGGACACTGATGTCTTGCAAATGTCAGAATTTCAGAAGCTCTTCGTAAAACAGGTCGTACTACAGATTCCTTCGAAAATGTCTACTTCTAACGGTCCAGTAACAGCGAAGCGTAATTTTCAGTTAAGTCAGCCAGGAGGATTAGCGGCAAAAGTGAAGCATTTGCATTAGATCTATAGTTTATAATTTGCATATTGATAATGGGGTCTGAAACGGTTTATGACCGCAAGTGGAAATTCATCCCCGATTTGTTTCGTGAAAGCACTTGAAACGATCCGTGATAAAGGTAACATCATTTCGGCCTGGGTGATTCCATAAAATCTTCAATCCATTGGGGGTTACAATGAAAATGTTCACTGGTATCTATTCATCCCAACACATTAACAAATAAAGCCCACTCTCTCTGAGACAAATGTGCTTCGATCACCAGAGTGAGGGAAAAGTTCAGTTTACTATTTGCCCCTCTCAACCTCATCTTACATACATTTCCCGGATCCTGATATATTCCTTTCGATCTTAATACAATACTTCGCATTCATTCAGGCAAGCTGTGTAACAAAAAAGCGAAAGCTAAATCGAAGGACAAAATGCTTCTGTCTATATAGAATCAGTTATGGTACATCTTGTTTTGGTTGATTGTAGAATAGAGCATGAGGTATTTGTGAACACAGCACTTGCGTCTCAGTACATGAAGCTGTGTTTTGAATGCACACCGTTGTGTGATGAACAGCACTTGTGGTAAACCTAGTAGTTGCAAAGACTTGACATGAACAGGCAAATAAACCCCAATGACTTGGAGTGGCGAATCACGTAAGGCTCAGATGGGTTATGCGTGGTATTGAACTGGGCGATAGTGAACCTGTATACCATCAAATCGGGGCGACCGTGGCGAGGTTTGAACTTCGGTCCATAGGGTCCAAAGCAAGCCAGTGACAGCAACTTCGGTGTCAACCATCAGAACTTTGGCAGCGGATTGGAATGGCTCTATCATTTGGATCGGTGATCTGTATTTTGTTAGACTACTCAAGGCATCTATTTCAGTTTTACAGTTGGGTAATGTGTTCCGTGTTAGATATTTTATGGTTGGGATCAAGATGGTATCGAGTGTCGCCGAGTTTGCGGTTTTTAACGAACGAATTTTAAAATAAAAACAAGTTATATTCACATACTAATGGGTGTTTAACATATTCCCCAGCCTAATAAAAGCTTAGAATTTATCTCATTGTGGACAGAAAGTGCGCAATCCTGACTTGATTTAACTTGTGCTATGTACATTACTAAATGCTTTCGTAAAAATCAGGTTATCATGTACACTTGTGCTGAAAGCTTTCAGTCAATTTCAAAGTGCTCAGCACATCACAAATGGATAAATAAAATAACAAGGAGCTTAATTATGTATTTTTCCGTTCAAATGAGCTGCGGAACGAATATCTATCTAAAAAAGACAGAAAGAGCAGGTAGAAAAACCTGCGTGGTAAAACTAAAAGTCGTATTCACCTTCAAACCGGTTGTGTTTTCGACTGAAAGACAAAGTGCCCCATTTTGCTATATCATTCATTCTCCTGTGTTTGTGGTACAACGTGCATTGACCTCAAGGCGAGGCATTTGTCCAAAGATTACTTAGGAATACCAACTGGCTTGTTTTATGTGGTATGTTTGCATTACACTGCGTGTAACCACTAGCCTGCCCATTTCAAAAGCTCAATATAGGCAGGCAAGAACAGTCAAGTGCTTCAGCCTGGACTGCGTGGTTCCCAGTCAAGGACGCGCTTTGAAGAACGGCTTCACCAAAGTAGAGCGTTTAACATGACTTTGAGCCAGTTGTTCTGGCACAAGAATTCACAAAACAACCGACACAATCGAATGGGAGTTTTGGTGCACAGAGCTTCAGCTTACACCTGAACTACAACATGGGAAAGCAGTATTTTCTAAATCGAAATGAAATGGAGACAAAATAGAACAGCTTCGAGGATGCATTGTTTCCGTGTGCTAAGGAATGTACGTGGATAGTGGAGACAATAGGATCAAAAAGGGAATGAGTATTGTTTGAATACGGACGCACAAAAGTGCGACTCCATTTGATCTTTTTCACAAATGCTCACCAGAGCTATTTTGGACTCTAGTAAACGGCGAAGTGAGCTACCCACGAGGGAACACGATTGACTCTCACGAGGAGTTTAAACGAACGTTTTTCAGTGAGAGAGAATGGTCTAAAGGATATAACAAAACCGGAAGTGAAATGCAGCCAACGTTGAACAATTTAATCCGACATGTCTTCTGTTAAGTACGTTGCATATACAAAATCCTCGATTATTTATTCACCCATATCTGGAATGTGTCAACGCTTCTTGAGTGCTTTTCAAAAATTAGTGAAACGCAATCTCCTAGACCGTTCTCGTAAGTATAAGAGACGGAAACATAAGGTCCAGCTGTGCTACGGTATCAATTGATCATAAATCGAAATACAGATGTATATTTACGAAGCAACCACCCTGAGGTTTTTCGATAAAAAAATACTTTTACAACATTTCAAGCAAGCACAGTCCAAGTATTCAGCCTCTTTTCTTGATTAGTTTTAAAACCATGAACCGACCTTTTAATTGGCACCTATTATACTAAGTTTATTCTTTACAATTCCGTCATATACAGAGCGAGCTTTTTCCGCCTCACTGTATTTTACTGAATGTGCCAAGCAATGAAACTGGAGGAATTCGTAAGCTACGGTTTTGCATTTCTATTCCTCCCCTGTCTCTCTGTATATATTTATTCATATATACATACATGTAGATAACAGCATGAGATGAGAATCTTTATTCTCTTGCTAAACAGTTCAAAACCAAGTAATAAACTTTTTCCGAAGGAGCAGTGACAGCCTGAGCACGTAAGACATAGCACTGTCGTACGAATTCCGTAAATGAACAAATTATAGCATGATCACATCAATGCAATCGCTTTTTATGTTGCATAAAACAGTCTCTACCAGGAGCGGGTCCTACCAAAATCGTGGTTTTCGAAAAGGACAACTCCGTGTTTATCGATTAAAACATATTACCAGAATTGTTCTTTTCATGTATCCGGTCCTCACTTAATCTTATACCATCTCATTCTTTACAGCTACAAATACTCCGGAGTCGATTGATACAAATTCTCTAACTGAGAATGTATGCAGAAAAAGCACTATTGCAAGTTGGTTGTTGATATGGGAGGCATTACAATCGACCCGATCGATCGGAAATGCTAACGGGTGCTTGATGGTAAGTCGTTGCACAACCAACGCATTTGGGATATCGGATGAGGGAAGTGGAAAATATTCCAGTATATTCTTATCGCTGTTGTACGAATTGGTTAAGTGTTTCACACTCTACAGTCGTTTGGCAGTGATAACCAGACAACAATATTCCAGATGCTCAATCGCATTTAATGTGACGCTGATTTCATTGGAACAACCGGATTGGAGAGCGGTAAAAATTTTGTAGTCATGTGAAACTGCTCTGTCACCGGGGGTGCATACTACAGAGTGAAGTCTTATTCAAAATTCCAAAATCCTTGTGCAGTCAATTCATAACTTTTTTTACCATAATGGCTATAAACTCATATTAAATTCCGGCACTTTTCCTCTAGGCAAAGGTTCCATGAAAACTGGGATCAGGACTAATTGTTTTACGTTCAAGGAATGCTAATTTTCGTACTGTTCTAGTAGTTAGTACATCAGATAAGGTGATTTGTCCATTTCAGTTCTCCCCTCACCCGTTTCGCTACCGATGATCGGGTAAGATTTCCAGCACATAAGATTTGTGTGCCATGTATTTGTTCATATGAGTGAAAACGCAAGATCATGCTAACAGCTCACAGTGAAATCTGCATCATCAAATAAGTAAAGGCTAAAGCCACTGGTGTTAGTACAGCATGTGTGTGTGTGTGGCTGTCTGAGCCCTTTTAGTGACAGTCATGTGAGTGAATTATCAATGCTCAGATATTGGTCGTTCAATTACTTGATTTATTTTTTACTGCGAACCAAGGTTTGATGGTCATCCGAACCGTTAAACTCATTGAAGATCACCGCGTTCTATCCGACCTTGGGAAGGAACAATAGCACCAAATGTTTCGATGCAAGCCAAATGTGACTTGACCAGCTGTTAAATGGTGAACGCATGTCTGCTTGAGCTTCTCACCCGAAAAAATGCCAGGATCGGGACCATTTTCCCACTAGCATGCGATCCGCGTTCTAGTGGTGCTCGGAAAATTGGACAGTTGAGCAAAAATTGCTTCCTGCCTGCGGATTTGCATAATTCATTCATTCTGATTGTCACTCTGTCTGACTTTAGTGGATACCAACGGTCAAACGACATGCTTGTCACCAGGGATATATTGCATCGATCAACTGTAATAAGTGCATAAACAACTGCTTTGTTTTCCAGGATCCAACAACTGCCAAACTCCAATTTGAGGACACTTAGATACAGGTGATGATATGAAAACCAACTAAGAATCTGTGCATTTTCATCTTACTCGATTTTATTCATTTACCTTCATGGACTTTGTTCATCGGTTTTCAAGTCAATATCTCGCGTAGAAATTCTCTTTACACAACAAAAATTGACCACAATTAACATCAAACGATCGATTGGGTGAACACAAATGATCCAGAAGGCCAGTTATTTGGTTCATCCTGCAATTAAAGTTCAATTAAAATTAAGAAAAGTAGAATCCGGAGGGAACAGCTGGTCAATACCTTCCGGAAAACATATAAACATCTACCACTGGTAGGTAATGGAAACAATTATTTGTATTCTAAGGAACCACACACGAAAACGAGTCCAAAAATTGTTCCCTATTTTAGTGTCAACGTTATTTGCAATGGAGACCAACAGAGTACTATACAATTACGATAAGTTTTTAAGCGAAGATACTAAACTGTGAAAACTGGGTGTGTCCGTATTACGAGGTTGAAAATAAGCAAATGAATGGGGTCGTTAATAATGTTTTAAACAAAAACTTTCACGAGGGATCAATCAATTTTGTGTTTGTGGTATTCATTTGAATGGGTAAAATATTGCCAATAATTGCAAAACCGCCATAAACAGCAATAAACTCTTTCGTCAGTAGGCGAGCAAAAATTACAAGAGAACAGTAGAAGATGATGGGGTAAGCGTAATATGGAACAAAATGGAAAGGAGTAGCCCCACGCAGCACTCTAGGTAGCCACAATTTATGCATCCGGTAGGAAAATTAGTGCAGTTTACCAACACAGGTATGCACAGGATAAAGCCACCGTACATTGCTTTCAATGGTGATTAATTACTATTTGGTTGTGTGTTCTAGTTATGGTCACAGAGATGGCTCCTCGGATCACGAAGGACCAATAACTCATACCAAACATTGAGCAACGTTTCATAGAAGATCTCATTGAACCGAAGACGTCTGTACTTTTGGTAAACTTTTAACTACAAGCATCACATGACAGAAATGAGACAGAAAACAATAACAATAAGAAAAAGAACGTGGTCAACAAGATATGCAGTTCTGGCGTAGCGAAGTAGCCGTGATCTGGTACAAGGTTGAGGAGAATCTGAAATTAGTAAGGTTGCAGCCACAAACTCACATGCTACCTACAGCCCACGATGCTAGGATAGCTCCAGCACAGGGCTATCGATCCATGTATTGATTTCAATGACGGAGCCAATGCAACAGATTCAGCACAAGAACGAATAGGCGTGTTGCTGACCAAAGCCAGGATGACTTTATCAGAGATTATCTAACAACATGAACCGTGCACCATTGTTTCTGTGGTGTGAAATCTACAGTATATAGTCAGGCCTTGCTTGGATTTGCGCCTCTGAAGATTGCACTTAATTATTTTCTAGGGTTAATTAGGGTATTGTATGGTTAGCTGGAATGCGCATGTTGAAGAAATTGCGACAGTTTTAGTGGGACAAATTAAGACTATATAAACCATTAGCATCGGGAGAAAATACGAATCCTTGAAGTGATTATAAGAATTAAAGAAATACCTGTTTGCATTCACTTGTAGCTAACGCGCATGTTTAAATAGTGCGGTTTATTTAAGTGCGAAAACCGAATGCGGTATTAAGGGAGAAGAGTTATACAACGGCGAGCAAGTACAGTTCCTTTCGCTTTCATACAACGAGTAATTCGAATGATAAACAAGCGGGAGTGAATTTCAAGTTTTTAAATGGGCTTGAATTCCCCATATATTCAACGAGCTGGATTTCCTCGAACAGCCTCACCGAGAAAATTGTAACCCAGGATAGCTCACACAGATAAACTGTAAGGA